>ML108995.1:0-49404 GCA_003697995.1 Taxidea taxus jeffersonii
CACACAGGACTCTGGTTGACACACACAAGAAAACTGTGCCATTTGGCCCTGTGCTGAAGCCTCAGTGAGAGAGAAACCTCCATGCACCCTAAAGGCACCCACACATTGACCACCATGACAACAATACCAGAACCTGCCCAGACACCAGAGTAATGCCCTAAACAGTGCTCTGGGAGCTTATATCTGCACTGACCCATTGGGCTTGCCATTCTCCAATGAAAAATTCCTAACCCTAAGTTGGACGCTTAGGCCTGGGTCAAAGGTCTGCCACCTAAATCCTCCCATTGAAAGGAACATCAGACTCACCCTAGGACTCAGCCTCTCAACCAGGAAGAAACTGTTTCATTCGATACTATCTAATACCCACAGACCAGTAGAAACCAGCATGCTCCCCTGAGGCCATTCCCACCAGGTTTGCCCCTCCAGGCCAAAAGCCTAGGGCCGGAGCAGCCTCCTGACTCCCAGCTTCAATTCAGGCCTTGGGTGAGCCCTTATCTATGCTGGAAGATTCCATCTGCCTTGTCCCTAAAACATAACCCTAACCCTAACCCTAACCCTAACCCTATCCCTAACCTTATGCCTGGGATGGGTGATCAGGCTTCTGAAATCAGAGGAATTGTCCAGAAACCCATCAGATGGGGGACCCGTGACCTGCACCACAAAATTTCCTCTGATCCCAGGAAAAACATATGACATTTAGAAGTATGAATACCCCGAAGAGCGAGACAAACCTGCACTCATCCCTCAGGCCACCCCCAGCTTAGAAGGCACCCAGGACCATGATCCAGGTGTCTAACGATCCTGCAGGCACACACCCTCAAATCAGCCATAGTGGGAGAGCACAGCAGTATCACCAGAGCGGGAATTCCATGCCCCTAGGACCTATTCCTCACCCTAGGTTGGGTATTTTGGCTTCCGTCCCCATAGGCCCTGTAGCCATCCAGATTGGGGACTCCTTATTCACAACACAGGACTCTGCCTTCCACCGACGTGGAAGCTGTACCATTTGGCATTGCGCAGTACCCTCCTAGTGGGAGAATCCTGCATGCCCCCTCTCGCCTCTCCCATGTTTGGAGGACCCCTGACCAATATCCCTGAGTCAGAGGCGCTGCCAGACCAATGCCCTCAACTTAGCCTTCTGGAAAGTCTGCCCTCACACTGACACATCGGGCCTGCCATGCTCCCAGAACCGAACCCTAACACTAGGTTGGGCTTTCAGGCTCTGGATCATAAAGGGTTGACACCCAAGTCCTCCCATTGATGGGAGCATCAAACTGACCACAGGACTCAGCCTCTCAGTCAGGAGGAAACTGTTTCATTTGGTGGTATCTAACACCCTCAGAGCGGTAGAAACCAGTATGCTCCTCTGAGGCCATTCCCACCAACTTTCCCCTCCAGGCAAAAAACCCAAGGCCTCCCATCCAAGCAATTGCACTACTGGGTATTTACCCTAAAGATACAAACGTAGTGATCCAAAGGGGCACGTGTACCCGAATGTTTATAGCAGCAATGTCCACAATAGCCAAGTTATGGAAAGAACCTAGATGTCCATCAACAGATGAATGGATAAAGAAGATGTGGTATATATATACCATGGAATACTATGCAGCCATCAAAAGAAATGAAATCTTACCATTTGTGACGACATGGATGGAACTAGGGCGTATTATGCTTAGCGAAATAAGTCAGCTGGAGAAAGACAACTATCACATGATCTCCCTGATATGAGGAAGTGGAGATGCAACGGGGGTGGGAGTTAAGGTGGTAGGAAAAGTAAAAATGAAACAAGATGGGATCGGGAGGGAGACAAACCAAAAGAGACTCTTAATGTCATAAAACAAACTGAGGGGGGTGGGGGAGAGAGGGGTTGGGAGAGGGTGGTGGGGTTACATTATATGTTTAAATAAAGCTTAAATAAAAATAATAAAAATTAAAACAAAACAAAACAAAAAAAAAACAAGGCCTGAGCAGCCTCGTGCTTCCTGGCCTCAATTCACACCTTCAGTGAGCCCTTATCTGAGTTTGCAGATTCGACATGCCTTATGGCTAAGACATAACCCTAACCCTATACCTAAACCTAACCCTAGGCCTAGTTTGGGTGATCAGATTTCTGAAATCTGAGGAATGGTCCAAAAACCCATCAGATGGAACCCCCTGACATGCACCACATAATTTCGTCTGATCTCTGGAGGAAACCACGATATTCAGAAGTATGCTTAACCCACACAGGGAGACACACCTGCATGCATCCCTCAGGCCACCCCCACATAAGAGGACCCTTAGGACCACGTTCCAGGCACCTAAGGATCCTTCAGAAACACATCCTCACTGCTAGGAGACTGGGGATGTCATGCCCCTAGGACTTAACCCTAACCCTAGTTTGGGTATTCATGCTTCCATCCCCAGAGGTCTGGCTACCTCGCCCTCCACATCAGGGTCCCCTTATTCACCTCATAGGACTCTGGTTGCCACACACGAGAAAATTGTGCCATTTGGCATGGGGCTGAATCTTCATTGAGGGAGAAACATCTATGCACCGTTAAGGCACCCACACCTTCGAAGGACACCCTGTCCACAATACCAGAGCCTGTCCAGACACCAGAGTAATGCCCTAAACAGTGCTCCAGGAGTTTATTTCTGCATGGCCCCAACCGGCCTACCATTATCCCACCACAAATTCCTTAACCTAGGTTGGGTGCTTAGGCCTGGGTCTAAGGTATGCCACCTAAATCCTCCAATTGAAGGGAATATCAATCTCACCCTAGGACTCAGCCTTTCAGCTAGGAGGAAACTGTTTCATTCGATGCTATATAATACCCCCAGATCGGTAGAAACCAGCATGCTCCCCTGAGGCTATTCCCACCATATTTTTCCCTCCAGGCCAAAAGCCCAGGGCCAGAGGAGCCTCCTGACTCCCGGCCTCAATTCAGGCCTTGGGTGAGCCCTTATTTACGATGGCAGATTCGATCTGGCTTGTCCCTAAGACATATCCCAACCCTAAACCCTATCCCTTACCCTATCCCTAACCCTATGGCTGACATCTGCCCTGACCCATTGGGCCTGCCATTATCCCACGATATTCTTAGCCCTAGGTTGGGTGCTTATGCCTGGGTCAGCTGTCTGCCACCTAATTACTCCAATTGAAAGGAACATCAGACTCACCCTAGGACTCAGCCTCTCAGCCAGGAGGAAACTGTTTCATTCGCTGCTACCTAATACCCTCAGAGCTGTACAAACCAGCATGCTCCCCTGAGGCCATCCCCGCCATCTTTGCCCTTCCAGCCCCAAATCCCAGGGCAGGAGGAGCCTCCTGACTGACAGCCTCAATTCAGGCCTTGGGTGAGACCTAATCTACGCTGGCAGATTCAATCTTCCTTGTCCCTAAGACATAAACCTAACCCTAACCCAAATTCTATGCCTAGGTTGGGTGATCAGGCTCCTGAAATTGGAGGAATCATCTAGAAACCCATCAGATGGAGGTCCCCTGACCTGCACCGCAAAATTTCCTCTGATCCTAGGAGGGACACATGACATTTAGAAGTATGGTTAACCTCCAGAGCGAGACAAACCAGCATGCGTCCCTTGGGCCACCCCCAGCTTAGGCGGCCCCCAGTACCACGAACCAGGCATCTAATGATCCTGCAAGCACACACCCTCAACTCTGTCATAGAGGGAGAGCACAGCAGTATCAGCAGGGTGGGGATAACTTGCCCCTAGGAACTAACCCTAAGGGTTAGTTAGTTAGGATGGGTATTTAGACTTCTGTCCCCATATTAATCGCCCCGTAGCCATCCAGATGGGGATGCCTTATTCACAACACAGGACTCTGACTGCCACCAATGTGGAAACTGTACCATTTGGCATTGTGCAGTACCCTCCTGGCAGGAGAATCCTGCATACCGGCTCTCACCTCTCCCACCTTTGGAGGACCCCCTGACCAAAATCCCGGAGTCGGATGCGCTGTCAGAACAATGCCTTCAACTCAGCCCTCTGGAAAGCCTGCCCTCGCACTGGCCCATCAGGCCTGCCAGGCTCCCGGAAACAAACCCTAACCCTGGTTGGGCTTTGTTCTGGACCCTAAAGGGCTGACACCCAAGTCCTCCCATTGATGGGAGCATCACATTGACTGCAGGACTCAGCCTCTCAGTCAGACAGAAACCATTTCATATGGTGCTATCTAATACCCTCAGAGTGGTAGAAACCAGCATGCTCCCCTGAGGCCATTCCCACCATCTTTGCCCTCCAGGCAAAATATCCAAGGCCCGAGAAGCCTCAGGACTCCCAGCCTCAATTCAGGCCTTCGATGAGCCCTTATCTGCGCTGGTAGATTCAACATGCCTTATGGCTAAGACATAATCCTAACCTTAAACCTAACTCTAACCCTAGGCCTAGTTTGGGTGATCAGATTTCTGAAATCAGAGGAATGGTCCAGAAACCCATCAGATGGGACCCCTGACATGCACCGCATAATTTCCTCTGATCCCATGAGGCAACCATGACATTTTGAAGTATTCTTAACCTGCAAATGGAGACACACCTGCATGCATCCCTCAGGCCACCCCCACCATAGGCGACCCATAGGACCATGATCTAGGCATCTAAGGATCCCTCAGACACACAACCTCAACTGAGCCATAGGGAGAGACCATAGCAGTGCCGGCACACTGGGGATCCCATGCCCCTAGGACCTAACCATAACCGTACTTTGGGTATTCATGCATCTGTCCCCAGAGGTCTGGTACCCTTGACCTATGACTCAGGGGAGCATGCTGGTTTCTACCACTCTGAGGGTATTAGATAGCACCAAATGAAATGGTTTCCTCCTATCTGAGAGGTTGAGTACTTTGGTCAGTGTATTGTTCCAATAAATGGGAGGACTTGGGTTTCAGCCCTTTAGGGTCCAGAGCCTGAAAGCCCAACCCATGGTTAGGGTTTGGTTCCAGGAGCATGGCAGGACCGATGGGCCAGTGCGAGGGCAGGCTTTCCAGAGGGCTGAGTTGAGGGCATTGTTCAGACAGTGTGTCTGACTCCGGGATTTTGGTCAGGGTGTCCTCCAAAGGTGGGAGAGGAGAGAGGGGTCAAGCAGGATTCTCCCGCCAGGAGGGTACTGCACAGTGCCATATGGTACAATTTCCAAATCGGTGGCAGTCAGAGTCCTGTGTTGTGAATAAGGGGTCCCCAATATGGAGGGCTACAGGGCCTGTCCTATGGGGACTGAAGCCAAAATACCCCACCTAGGGTTATGGTTAGGTCCTAGGGGCATGTTATCCCCGCTCTGCTTATACTGCTGTGCTCTACCAATATGGCAGAGTTGAGGGTGTGTGCCTGCAGGATCGTTAGATGCCTGGATCGTGTTCCTGGGGGCTGCCTAAATTGGGGGTGGCCTGAGAGATGCATGCTGGTTTGTCTCGATCTGCGGGATAACCATACTTTTAAATGTCATGTGTTCCTCCTAGGATCAGAGAAAATTTTGCGGTGCAGGTCATGGGTTCCCCATCTGATGGTTTCTAGACGATTCCTCTGATTTCAGAAGCCTGATCACCCAACCTAGGCATAGGTTCAGCAATAGGGTTAGGGTTAGGGTTAGGGTTACATCTTAGGGACAAGGCAGATCGAATCAGCCAGTGTAGATAAGGGCTCACCCAAGGCCTGAATTGAGGCCGGGAGTCAGGAGGCTCCTCCAGCCCTGGGCTTCTGGCCTGGAGGGACAAATATGGTGGGAATGGCATCAGGGGAGCATGATGGTTTCTACCACACTGAGGATATTAGGTAGCATCGAATGAAACAGCTTACTCATGGCTGAAAGGCTGAGTCCTATGCTGAGTCTGATATTACCTTCAATTGGAGGAATTAGGTGGCAAACCTCTGACCCTGGCCGAAGCATGCAACCTAAGGTTAGGAATTTGTCTTGGGATAATGGCAGGCCTAATGGGTCAGTGCAGATATAAGCTCATGGAGCGCTGTTTACAGCATTATTCTGGTGTCCAGGCAGGCTCTGGTATTGTGGTCAGGGGGTCCTCTGAAGTTGTGGGTGCCTTTAGGGTGCATGGATATTTCTCCCTCAATGAGGATTCTGCACAGGGCCAAATGGCACAGTTTCCTTGTGTGTGGCAATCAGAGTCCTATGAGGTGAAAAGTGGTCCCCAATCTGGAGGGCAAGGGAGCCACACATCTGGGGATGGATGCATGAATACTCAACCTAGGGTTAGGGTTAGGTCCTAGGGGCATGTCATCCCCAGTCTGCCGGCACTCTCTGGTCTTTCACTATGACTCAGTTGAGGATGTGTGTCTGAAGGATACTTAGACGTAGGCTCGTGTTCCTATTGGTGGCGTAAGGTGTGGGTGGCCTGAGGGTTGCATTCAGGTGTGACTCCCTGTTCGAGGTAAGCATACTTCTAAATGTTGTGGTTTCCTCCAGGGATCAGAGGAAAATATGCGGTGCATATCAGGGGGTCCCATCCAATCGGTTTCTGGAATATTCCTCTGATTTCAGAAATCTGATCACCCAAACTAGGCCTAGGGTTAGGATTAGCGTTAGAGATAGGGTTATGTCTTAGCCATAAGGCGTGTGGAATCTGCCAGGGCAGATAAGAGCTCACTTATGTCCTGAATTGAGGCCGGGAGTCACCAGGATCTTCAGGCCTTGGGCTTCTTGCCTGGAGGGCAAAGATGGTGGGAATGGCCTCAGGGGAGCATGCTGGTTTCTACCGCTCTGAGGGTATTAGATAGCACCAGATTAAACGTTTTCCTCCTGACTGAGAGGCTGAGTCCTGTGGTCAGTGTGATGCTTCCATTAATTGGAGAACATGGGTGTCAGCCCTTTAGGGTCCAGAGCCTGAAAGCCCAACCTAGGGTTAAGGTTAGGGTCCAGGAGCATGGCCGGCTGGATGGGCTGGTTGGAGGGCAGGCTTTCCAGAGGGCTGAGTTGAGGGCATTGTTCTGACAGTGCGTCTGATTCCGGGATTTTGGTCAGGGGTTTCTCTAAAGGTGGGAGAAGCGAGTGGGCCATGCAGGAATCTCCCACCAGGAGGGTATTGCACAGTGTTAAATGCTACAGTTTCCACGTCAGTGGCAGTCAGAGTCCTGTTTTATGAATAAGGGGTCCCCAATCTGTATGGCTATGTGGCCAGGCCTATAGGGACCAAAGCCAAAATACCCAACTTAGGGTTAGGGTTAGTTCCTAGAGGCCTGTATTCCCTGCTCTGCTGATACTGCTGTGCTCTCCCACTATGGCTGAGTTGAGGGTGTGTGCCTGCAGGATACTTAGACACGTGGATCGTGTTCTGGGGGGCCACCAAAGCTGGGGGCGGCTCGGGGGATGCATGCTGGTTTGTCTCACTCTGGGGGTTAACCATACTTCTAAATGTCATGTGTTCCTCCTGGGATCAAAGGAAATTTTGTGCTGCAGGTCATGGGTTCCCGATTGGTGGGTTTCTGGATGATTCTTCCCATTTCAGAAGCATGATCACCCAATCTCGGCATAGGGTTAGGGATAGGGTTAGGGTTATGGTTAAGGTTAGGGTTAGGGTTAATATTACATTTTAGGGGTAAGGCAGATCGCATCTGCCAACGTAGACAAGGGCTCACCCAAGGCCTAAATTGAGGCTGGGAGTCAGTATGCTCCTCTGACCCTGGGCTTTTGGCGTGGAGGGACAAATATGGTGCGAATGGCCACAGGGGAGCATGCTGGTTTCTACTGATCTGAGGTTATTAGGTAGCAAGGAATGAAACAGTTTCCTACTGGCTGAGAGGCTGAATCCTAGGGTGAGTCTGATATTCCCTTCAATTGGAGGTATTGGATGGCAGACCTCTGACCCAGGCCTAAGAACCAAACCTAGGTTTAGGAATTTGTAGTGGGATAATGGTAACCAGGTTGGGTCAATGCAGAAATAAGCTCTCGGAGCACTGTTTAGGGCATCAATCTGGTGTCCAGGCAGGCTCTGCTATCGTGGTCAGGGGGGTCCTCCGAAGTTGTGGGTGCCTTTATGGTACATGGATATTTCTCCCTCAATGAGGATTCTGCACAGGGCCAAATGGCACAGTTTTGTGTGTGTGTGTGTGTGTGTGTGTGTGTGTGTGTGGCAACCAGAGTCCTGTGAGGTGAATAAGGGGTCCTCAATCTGGACTCAGAGGGAGCCAGACCTCTGGGGACGGATGCATGAATACTCAGCCTAGGGTTAGGATTATGTCCTAGGGGCATGGCATCCCTGGTCTGCCAGCACTGCTGTGGTCTCTCCCTATGCTTAGTTGAGGATGTGTGTCTGAAGGATACTTAGACGGCTAGATGGTGGTAAGCGTCGCCTAAGGTGTGGGTGGCCTGATGGATGCATGCAGGTATGTCTCACTGTGAGGGTTAAGCATACTTTTAATGTCATGTTTTCCTCCAGGGATCAAATGAAATTATGCGGAGCATGTCAGGGGTCCCATCTGATCAGTTTCTGGAACATTCCCCTGATTTCAGTAATCTGATAACCCAAATAAGCCTAGGTTAGGATTAGGGGTATCACTGGGTTCACTCAAGCATCCACATGAGGGCATGGAACCCGGCCCCTGCTGTGCCCGAGGCTGCAAACCCACAGCAGAATACACAGTCCAATGCTGTGTGCAAGAGAGTCGTTCTGACAGCAGCCCTGATTTCTCAGCCTGACTTCACTGTTGGTCAGCCCCACTGGAGCAAGCCTTAAGAAGGCACCATCCTGCACAACCTTTTCATGGGGAGGACAGGGTGGCAAAGCCCTCCTTCAGGCAAACATCTTTGGAGGCGCCCTGAATCGGAAGGTTTGCTCGAACCGGGTGGTGGAAGCACAAAGCGAGTGCAAGGGATTTACTTCAGTACCAAGCATTGGAACGCACGACATATTCATTCTGTGATAAGAGAAGCAGTTCGGACACCTATAACACAGAGTAAGGCGTGACCTCCTCAGCTCCATGAACGAGCCTAATGGACAAGGCACACTCAATTCCCATGTACCCCAAAGCCAAAAGCCTTCTCTCAGACGCTTTGGAGCATACACACACCGTGAACGCATTGGCCCTCACCCTAGGGACCTGTGGGTGCCACCGGCACCTCTGTTCCGAAAGTGTGTTATAGGGACACAGAGTCGGTGTAAACCCGGGCCTGCATACCGAACAAGCCGGGGTGCTCTGAATTAAAAACAAACAAACAAACAAACAAAAAACCAAAAAACGTTCTCCAGGAGAAAAGTCCTCTTCAGAACAAAGTCCACTTGGAGAGAAGCTTGGAAGGGAGAGGAAGCAGCCCATGTCCAGGCGAGTAGCGCCTGGGCTAGGGGCAGGCCTCTGCTGGGTCAGCACTTTGTTTGCTCCAAGGGGAAGCAGTTTGCTAACTCAAGAGTGTGTGTGAATGCCAGGTAATATCCCTCTGCCTCCCTGTGAGAAAGAAGTCAGGGTCGAATGCCAACACTTTCCCTGCCCCTTTCCCTGCCCATGGGGAAAGCTGCCTTTTTAAACCTTCCCATGGAAAACTAAACAGAGAACCAGAGACTTATCTGCAGGAAAAAAGCCTGAAGCCGAATGGCCTTTCGAGAGCAGGGCTCTTTCCCGAAGAGAGAAACAGTCTGCCCCATTTGTTGGTGCAGAAGCTTAAAGAACTATACTGGGCTGGGGACCAGGACATCCAAGAAGGGGCCCTTTCACTTGGCTTCATTCAAGCCCCGCACGAGGCCATCGAAACCGCCTCCTATGGTGACCGAGGCTGCGAGCACACAGCAGAACACACTCTCCAGTTCTGAGTGCGAGAGAGTCATTCTGAGAGCAGCCCTGATTCCTCAGCCTGACTCTTACTGTTGGTTGACCCCACTGCAGCAAGTTCTAAGAAAGCACCGTGCTGCACACCCATATCGCGGGGAGGACAGGATGGCAAAGCCCTCCTTCAGGCAAACATCTTAGGAGGCGCCCTGATCTGGATGACCTGCCTGAAATGAGTGGCAGAAGCACAAAGCGAGTGCACGGGGATTACTTCAGTACCAAGCATTGGACCACATGACATATTCAGTCTGTGAGGAGAGAAGCATTTTGGACACCTATAGCACAAAGTAAGGCGCGAACACCTCAGCAACATGAATGAGCCAAACGGATGAGGTCCAGTCAATTCCCATGTCCCCGAAAGTCAAAAGCCCTCTCTCAGATGCTTTGGAGCATACTCGCACCATGAACGCTTTGGCCCTCACCCCTGGGACCTGTCAGTGCCACAAGCGTCTCTGTTCCAAAAGCGTGTTACAGGGACACAGAGTCGGTACAAACCAGGGCCTGGAACCCGAAAGAGCCGGGGTGCCCTGAATTTCAAGAAACAATGTTCTCCATGAGAAACGTTCTCTTCCGAACAAAGTCCGCCTGGAGAGAAGCAGGGAAGGGAGAGGAAGCAGCCCGATTCCAGAGGAGTAGCGCATGGGCTAGCAGGAGGCCTCTGCTGGGTCAGCGCTTTGCCTGGTACACAGGCAAGCATTTGCTAAGTGAAGGGTGTGTGTGAGTGCCAGGTAATATCCCTCTGTCTCCCTGTGGGAAAGAAGTCAGGGTGGAATGCCAACGCCTTACCTGCCCCTGGCCCCGCCCATGGGGAAAGCTGCCTTTTCAGTCCTTTGCTGGAAAACTCAACAGAGAACCAGAGACTTACCTGCAGGAAACAAGCCTGAAGCCGAAAGGCCTTTCATGAGCAGAGCTGTTTGGCAAAGAAAGAGTCGGACCAGATTGTTGGTGCTGGAGTCTAAACAAGATTACCGGCCCAGGAAACAGGACATTCGAGAAGGCGCTCTTTCACTCGGCTTCACTCAAGCCCCACAGAAGGGCATCAAAAGCACCTCCTAGGGCGACCGAGGCGTCAGGGCCCACAGCAGAAAACACTCTCCAGTTCAGAGTGCGAGAGAGTCATTCTGAGAGCAGCCCCGATTCCTCAGCCTGACTCTCAGTGTTGGTCGGTCCCACTAGAGCAAGCCTTAGGAAGGCACCGTGCTGTACACCTGTTTCGCGGGGAGACAGGATGGCAAAGGCCTCCTTCAGGCAAACATCTTTGGAGGCGCCCTGAGGATGAAGCCTGGCTCAACCGGGTGGCGAAAGCACAAAGCAAGTGCAACAGGGTTACTTCAGTACCACGCATTGGACCCACATGACACACTCAGTTTGTGAAGAGATATGCAGTTCTAAAACCTATGGAACAGAGCAAAGCATGAAGCCCTCAGCTCCAGGAACGAGCCAAATGGACGAGGCCCAGTCAGTTCCCGTGTCCCTGAAAACCAAATTCCTTCTCTCAGACCCTGTGGAGCATACAAACACCCTGAACGCTTTGGCCTTCACCCCAGGGACCTGTGGGTGCCGCCAGCATCTCTATTCTGAAAGCATGTTACAAGGACACAGAGTCAGTTCAAACCCGGGCCTTGAACCTGAATGAGCTGAGGATCCATGAATCCCAAGAAACACCGTTCTCCAGGAGAAACCTCTTCTAAACAAAGTCCGCTTGCAGAGAAGTGTGGAAGGGAAAGGAAGCAGGCCGCTGCCAGAGGAGTAGCGAATGGGCTAGCAGGAGGCCTCTGTCGGGACAGAGCCTTGTATGGTACACGGGGAAGTGGTTTGCAAACTCAAGAGTGTGTGTGAATGCCAAGTCCTGTCGCTCTGCCTCCTTGTGAATAAGAAGTCTATGTGGAATGCCAACTCCGTCCCCGCCCACATCACTCCACAGGGAAGGCTGCCTTCCAAAATCTTAGCCTGGAAAGCTCGACAGAGAACCACAGACTTACCTGCAAGAAACAAGCCTAAAGCCGAACGCCTTTCATGAGCAGGCCTCTTTCGCGAAGAGAGAAAGAGTCGGGCCCGTTTGTTGGTGCGGAACCCTAAAGAAGGATAATGGCTCTGGGTCACGGCCATCCGGGAAGGCCCCCTTTCACTCGGTTTGACTCATGCCATGCACGAGGGCTTCGACTCCGGTACCTGCTGTGACCCAGGCCGCGGGACACACAGCAGAACACACTCTCCAGTACTAAGTGGGAGAGATTCGTTCTGAGAGCAGCCCCGCTTCCTCCGCCTGACTCTCACTGTTGGTCGGCCCCACTGCAACAAGCCTTCAGAAGGCCCTCTGCTGCATACCCATATCCCGGAGAGGACAGGATGGCAAGGCCCTCCTTCAGGCAAACATCTTAGGAGGCCCCCTGTTCTGGAAGGCCTGCCCGAAACGGGTGGCAGAAGCACAAAGCAAGTGCAAGGGGATTACTTCAATACCAAGCATTAGACCTCATGCCCTTTTCAGTCTGTGAGGAGAGAAGCAGTTCTGACACCTATAGCACAGAGTAAGGCACGAACACCTAAGCTCCATGAACAAGCCAAACAGACAAGACCCAGTCAATTCTCATGTCCCTGAAAGCCAAAAGCCTTCTCTCAGATGCTTTGGAATGTCCACACACCCTGAATGCATTGGCACTCACCCCAGGGACCTGTGGGTGCCGCCGGCACCTCTGTTCCAAAAGCATGTTACAGGGACACAGAGTCAGTGCAAACGGACTGAAGTAATCCTGTAAACGGAGTAAACGGAGAGGAGTAGCACCTGGGCTAGCGTCAGGCCTCTGCTGGGTCAGCGCTTTGCCTGGTACACGGGGAAGCAGTTTGGTAACTCAAGAGTGTGTGTGAATGCCAGGTAATATCCCTCTGCCTCCCTGTGGGAAAGAAGTTAGGGTGGAATGCCCACACCGTCCACGCCCCGTCCCCGCCCACGGGGAAAGCTGCCCTTTCAAACCTTCCCCTGCAAAACTCAAGAAAGAACCAGAGACTTATCTGCAGGAAACAAGCCTGAAGCCGAACGGCCTTTAGCGAGCAGAGCTCTTTCACGAAGAGAGAAAGAGTCAAACAAGATTGTTTGTTTGCCCTCCTTCAGGCAACAACCTCCTTCCACCCTTTGGTGTGGAACCCCAAAGAAGGATACCCGCCCGGGAACCAGGACATTCGAGAAGGTGCCCTTTCACTCAGCTTCACTCAAGCCCCGAAGAAGGGCGTCAAAACCACCTCCTATGGTGACCGAGGCCGCGGGGCCCACAGCAGAACACACTCTCCAGTTCTGAGTGCGACAGAGTCATTCTGACAGCAGCCCCAATTCCTCAGCCTGACTCACATTGTTGGTTGGTCCCACTAGAGCAAGCCTTAAGAAGGCACCATGCTGCACACCCCTATAGCGGGGAGGACAGGATGGCAAAGACCTCCTTCAGGCAATCATTTTTGGAGGCACCCTGATCTGGAATGCCTGCCTGAAATGGGTGGCAGAAGCACAAAGCAAGTGCAACAGGATTACTTCAGTACCACGCATTGGACCTGCATGACACATTCAGTTTGTGAAGAGAAAAGCAGTTCTAACACCTATAGAACAGAGCAAGGCTGAAGAACTCAGCTCCATGAATGAGCCTAACGGACGAGGCCCCGTCAGTTCTCGTGTTCCCAAAAGCCAAAAACCTTCTCTCACACCCTGTGGAGGATACACACACCCTGAATGCTTTGGCCTTCTCCCCAGGGACCTGTGGGTGCCGCCAGCCCCTCTGTACCGAAAGCGTGTAACAGGGACACAGAGCCGGTGCAAATCGGGGCCTGGAACCCAAAGGAGCCGGGGTGCCCTGAATTCCAAAAACAACATTCTCCGGGAGAAAAGTCCTCTTCCAAACAAAGTCCACTTGGCGAGAAGCTTGGAAGGGAGAGGAAGCAGCCCGCATCCAGGGGAGTAGCGCACAGGCTAGAGGCAGGGATCTGCCGGGTCAGCGCTTTGCCTGGTACACGGGGAAGGCATTTGCTAACTCAAGAGTGTGTGTGAATGCCAGGTAATATCCCTCTGCCTCCCTGTTGGAAAGAAGTCAGGGTAGAATGCCCACACCATCCCCGCCCCTGTCCCTGCCCATGGGGAAAGCTGCATTTTCAAACCTTCTCCTGGGAAACTCAACAGAGAACCAGACATACCTGCTGGAAACAAGCATGAAGCTGAACGGCCTTTTGCAAACAGGGCTCTTTCACAAAGAGAGAGAGTTGGCCCCGTTTGTTGGTACGGAAGCCTAAAGAAGTATACCGGCCCAGGGACCAGGACATTCAAGAAGGCGCCCTTTCACTCGGCTTCACTCAAGACCCGCAAGAGGGCATCGAAACCAACTCCTACCATTCCTGAGGCCACAGGACCCACAGCAGAACACACTCTCCAGTTCTGAGACTGAGAGAGTCGTTCTGAGAGCAGCCTCGATTCCTCAGCCTGACTCTCACTGTTGGTTGGCTCCACTGGAGCAAGCCTTAGGAAGGCACCGTGCTGCACACCCATTTCATGGGGAGGACAGGATGGCAAAGCCCTCCTTCATGCAAACATCTTTGGAGGTGCCCTGAGCAGAAAGGCTTGCCCAAACCGGGTGGCCAAAGCACAAAGCAAGTGGAACAGGATTACTTCAGTACCACGCTTTGGACCCGCATGACACACTCAGTTTCTGATGAGAAAAGCAGTTCTAACACCTATAGCACAGAGCAAGGTGCATGCTCCATGCACCTTGGCCAAGCTCCATGAACGAGCCAAACGGGTGAGGCCCAGTCAGTTTCTGTGTCCCGGAAAGCAAAAATCCTTCTCTCGGACCCCGTGGAGCATACACCCACCCTGAAGGCTTTGGACTTCACCCCAGGAACCTGTGGGTGCCGCCAGCATCTCTATTCCAGGCCTGGGTATGAACACAGAATCGGTTCACACCCGGGCCTGGAATCCGAATGAGCCGGGGTGCCCTGAATCCCAAGAAACACTGTTCTCCGGGAAAAATGACCTCTTTCGAACAAAGTCTGCTTGGAGAGACGTGTGGAAGGGAGAGCAAGCAGCCCACTCAAGAGGAGTAGCGCATGGGGTAGCAGGAGGCCTCTTCCAGGTCAGAGCCTTGCATGGTACACGGGGAAGTGGTTTACTAACTCAAGAGAGTGTGTGGATGCCAAGGTCATGTCCCTCTGCCTCCCTGTGAATAAGAAGTCAAGGTGGAATGCCAACTCCCTCCCCACCCACGTCGCTGCACAGGGAAGGCTGCCTTCTGAAACCTTAGCCTGGAAAACATGACAGAGAACCAGAGACACCTGCAGGAAACAAGCCTGAAGCCGAACAGTCTTTTGCCAGCAGGGCTCTTTCGCGAAGACAGAAAGAGTCAGGCCTGTTTGCTGGTGTGGAAGCCTAAAGAAGGATACTGGCCAGGGGTCGAGGACATCTGGGCAGGTGCCTTTCACTCGGCTTGACTCATGCCCCGCAGAAGGGCTTCGTGTACCACAGAGGTAGATGTCCATATTCAACACACCTCCATAGACTACACATACAGGACCCAAGCCAGAACGCCTCAGTGCCCCCAGGTGGTGCCTGCAGAACCTTTATGCATTGAGCCTAACCCTAGGATGGATTCTCAGTCTTTCATTGCCAGAAGCCTGGCCCTAAGCCCCTAGGCAGGGGATGCCTGAGCCACATACCAGGACTCCTCCTGCCATCCAGGAGGACACCATGCCATTTGCATCCATGCAGAACCCCCAGAACAAGAGAAATATGTATGAACCCCTGAAGGCTCCCCCAGTTTCGATGGTCCCTCCACAAGAAAGACAGGGTCTTATGCACCACCTGACTGCTGCCCGCCACTCAGCCTCATGGGTAGGCCACATCAGTGCCAGCAAATCTGGCCTGCAATGCCCCTAGGCCCTAACCCTTACCCTAGGTGCAGTCTTCAGGCTTCCTTCCCCAAAGGCCTGGCATCCAACCCCTCCTGATTGGGAAATCAGGAGCCACACGCTGGGACTCTGCCTGCTCTCCAGGAAGAATCCATGCCCTTGGAAGCTACACTGAACCCTTAGAGTGAGAGAAACCTGCATGTTCTCCTGAGGCCACCCCCCCCCACCTTAGGCAGCCACCCTGGTCAGAAACCTGGAGTCTGACACACCACCTGTCCCATGCCCTCAACTCAGCCCCCTGGGGATGCCACATCAGTGCCAGCACACTGGGCGTTCCATGCTCCTAGGACCTAACCCTAACCCTAGCTTGGGTATTGAGACTTTGGCCCATGGAAGCCTGGCCCCAAAGCCCTCCTGACTGGGAACCCCTGATGGACACACCAGCGCTGTGCTTGCCTCTTGGGTGAAAACCGCGCCATTTAGAACTGGGCAGAATGCTTAGATTGGGAGAAATCTGCATGCCCCCCCCCAAAATCACCCCCAAATTCGATGGCCTCCCTGGCCACAAAACAAGGGCTTACGCACTGCCTTATGACTGCCGTCAACTGAGCCCCCAGAGGAATCCACCTCAGTGGATTGTGCCTGCCATGCCCCTAGGCCCTAACCCTAACCCTAGCTTGGTTTTTCAGACTTTGCTGCAAGGAAGCCTGGCCCCAAAGGCCTCATGATTGGGGACTACTGAGGCACACTCCAGGACTCTGCTTTCCACTCAGGAGGAAACCATACCATTTTGAACTGTGCAGAACACTTAGAGTGGGAAAAATCTTCAGGCCCCCCTAAGGTCACCCCCAAATTTGGCGACCTCCTTGGCCACAATCCAGGGGCTTACACACTGCCTTATTACTGTCCTAAACTGAGCCCCTAGAGGAGCTCTCAGCTCTGGTAGATCAGGCCTGCCAAAACCCTAGGCCCTAACTCTAAGCCTAACGCTAGGTTGGGTTTTCAGGCTTCTGTCCCCAGAAGTCTGGCCCCCAAGCTCTCCAGACTGAGCACCCTGGGATTTCACCCCAAGAGTCTGCCTGCCACACAGTTGGAAACCCTGCCGCTTGGAGCAGTGCAGACCCCTCTGAGGAGAGGAAATATCTGCAAGCATCCCTGAGGCCTCCCACACATTCGATGGCTCCCCTGGACACTAAAACGGAGGCTGACGTGCTGAATGACAACTATCCTCAACTCAGCCCGGCAGAGAGCCAGCCTCAGCACAGGCAGATTGACCTACTATGCCCTTAAGCCCTAACCCTAATCCTAGTATGGGTTTGCAGGCGTAGGTACACAGAGGCTTGGCCCTCAAGCCCTCCTGACTGGGTACCACTAATCCACATGCCAGGACTCTGCATTCCACTCAGGAGGAAACTGGGCCATTTGGAACTGTGAAGAACCCTCAGAGCAGGAGAAACTTACATGCCCCCAGCCCGAGGTACCCCCAAATCCAGCAGCCACTCTGGCCACAAACCAGGGTCTTATGCATCGCTTTACTACTGTCCTCTACTCAGCCCCCAGGAGTGACCGCCTCTGCGCCTGCAAATCGGGCCTGCTATTCCCCTTAGTTACAAACCGTATCCATAGGTGGGGTTTTCAGCCTTCAGTATTCAGAAGCCAGGACCCAAAGCCCCCTTGATTCGGGACCACCGAGCCAAGCAAAAGGATTCTGCTAGCCCTCCAGGCAACCCCATGCCATTTGGAGCAGTTCAAAATCCTCAGAGAGTAAGAAATCTGCCTGCCACCCTGAGACCAGTTTCTACAATGTTTCTACAGGCTCAAACTCGTTGAGTGCCCATCCTAACGCATAATTCCCTACTGTCTTTTGAAGACTTTTCAACAAAAGTGGAGAGTTTGGTCGGCCACGAGTCTGGCTCTTGGAAAGTACCCTTCAGAAGCTGAAGAACAGTGCCATGCCCTTAATAAACAGTCTCCAAATGGTCCAGAGACTGTCTTTTTCTATCTTCTTTCCCAAAGTTGAAACCTATTTCAAGTAATGTGTGCATGTCTGAAGGAGAAGGACATTCCCTAAACAAAGCCCATTCTAGAGTCACAGCGCATTGCAGAGAAAATGGTATACAATAATTTTGTGCTGTCTGGGCCATAGGGGCCTTTCCGGCCATAGGCAAAAATATATGGTAATGGCAATACACAAAACTCTTATAGGCAACTCTGAGTTGAATGCACCTTTCAAGGAGCCCCTTGATGCAGGGAAACAGCCTCCTCAAACGGCTGTCTGAAATCCTTAGTGAACTGCCACACACCAACTCTGGGAATAAGATTTTCAGAATAAGATTTTTTTTTTTAGATCTTCTTTCTCTAACCTGGAACTGTTCCATGGAAGAGACCTACAGAATCACACATCCCACATGTTACTGCATGTACCAGTTTGGAGGGAAAGCCTTGACACTGAAAGGGAGCAACAAGAGCAAAGTGCTCTAGTATTGGCATTCTGCCGTTCTGAGGGGAATGCATTGTACTGTGATGTGTGATACCCTTGATTCTAAGAGAGAACACAGAACTTGAACCACCTTCACTGACCGATGGGATCATATTGCCAAAGAGGGTGGGACTGAGAAAGAAGTGCCGTCAGACACAGGATGGCAGGAAACAGAAACCAAATTAAACTTCCTTTCTTAAACTAGGCAAATGCTAGTCACTCTGCGAAATCTGTTGGTTCAGATTGTGCTTGCAATCTAGAGCACATATCATGGAGACAGAGGACCTTTCAGATAAATGTGTGGCAGTCTTAAAGAGAGATGTGTGTTCAGAACTCTGAGAAACAAGGCCATGCCTCATGCGTCTTCTGACTAACGTCTTGAAGCAAAATGAGAGGGGCATCACACAAGGTAAGTGAGGGGGGCCAAACTCAAGACCCGCAAGCTGAAAGAGCACTCAGCAAGAACACAGCAGAGACCGTGCTTTCAAGCCCCGCTCCCTTTTCAGAAGAGATAAGCATTTCAACATGTGTGCCAATGCCTGAGGAAGGCGCCCTGAACTGAACTTTGGGGAAAGAAAGCTGTGAATGCAATGCCACCTTGCATGAATCTTTGATAAAGGTACACCATTTTCCTTGTATACCATAAAGACAGGAAAAAGCTTTTGTGGAAACGTCCTTCAGGTACCCTCTTCTCATTCAAAGATTAGGCAGTTTGGAAATAATTGTGAGTGAACAGCAAGGAAGACACCCACTGTGCTTGACACTGAGAAACAAATGTGCGGACCACATCTCCCAACTACCATCTCACTTCCTGAGCCTAGAAGCTGTTTCAAATACAAGCGAGAACACAAACGACTGTGCTGTGTGTCCATAGCTCTGAGACACCACAAGGCTGAGCAAACGCCTTTCACGGACCTTTACTTCTTCGAGGATGGAAGTGTTCTCCAAGGTTATACCTTGTGGAAGCTGAAGGAGAGCTTCCTACTGCTTGTACAGAGAAAGAAGTAGGGGTTTGGGCTGCCAACTTGTACAACCTCCTTAGGCCCTCAGAGTTCTGCAAACAGGACACAAGGTGTTAGTGGAGTTTGCTGTAGAACGTTCTTGAAAATGTGTCTGAGAAGACCAACAGAAGGGCCATGTCCTTTATTTTTCAGCACTGGCAGTTCCAACGGTTTTCATGTTTCTACAGGCTCAAACTTGTCGAGTGTCCGTCCTGATGCATAGTTCCCTCCTGTCATTTGAAGCCTTTTCAGAAAACGTGGAGTGTTTGGTTGGCCACTGATCTATCTCACCCAAAGTACACTTCAGAAGCCTAAGAACAGTGTCATGCACTTAAATCACGGTCTCCATATGTTTCAGAGACCTTCCTTTTCTATCTTCTTTCCTGATGTGAAATGCCATTTCAACTAAGGTGTGCATGTCGGAAGGACAAGGAAATTCCCTAAATGAAGCCCATTTTAGAATCACATCACATTGCAGAGAAAATTTCATTCAATGACTATGGGCTCTCTTCACCATAGTGGCCTTTCCGGCCATGGGGAAATACGTAAACAAACGGCTCTACACGAAACGGTGATAGGGAACTCTGAGTCGTATTCACCTTTCAAGGAACCTCTTGATGCAGGGAAAAAGCCTCCTCAAATGGCTGTGTGGGAGGGTTAGGGAACTGCCTATGCTCAACACCGGGAAATAAGGTTTCTATTTCTGCCCCCGTAAACCCCTCCCCAGGAAGTCCCTGGGGCTCCTGCTCCTGCTGCTGCAGGGGCGGGAGAAGTCAAGCCGGCGGTCCCAGCGCAAGGCACCCAGAGCAGATGGGGAGTAACTCCCCAACTCCAAAACCCTGCGGTCTCCAGCTCAGTTGACCTCCCCCTGAGACCTGCAGGCCCACTGGATGAGGCTGGTAACGAACACTATTACTACTGGCCCTTCGCCACTAGTGACCTCTATAACTGGAGAGCCCAAAATGCCCCCTTCTCTGAAAATCCATGTGATCTAACTAATATCCTAGAAACTGTCCTTTTTACTCATCAGCCCACTTGGGATGACTGCAAACAGCTACTCCAGATCCTCTTCACTACGGAAGAGAGGGACCACATTGTCATGGAAGCCTGCAAACTAGTCCCGGGGCCCATGGGAGTCCCCACCACTGACCCGGCTATCATAGACGGGAGCTTCCCAACCACACAGCCAAACTGGGACTACAATACGGCAGAAGGTAAGGAGAAGCTCAAAGTCTATCGCCAGACTGTTGGCGGGTCTCAAGGCAGCTGCTCAGAAGCCGGCCAATATGAGCAAGGTATATGACGTTAGACAGGGGCCTGAGGAGAGTCTGGCAGCCTACCTTGGAATGCCTACAGGATGCCTTCAGGCAATATACTCCCTATGATCCTGAGGCTCCAGAGGTGCGGATGACCCTCACGTTCACTTTTGTGAACGAGGCAGCCACTGATATCAAAAAGAAACTCCAGGGACGCCTGGGTGGCTCAGTTGGTTAAGTGGCTGCCTTCGGCTCAGGTCATGATCCCAGCGTCCTGGGATCAAGTCCCACATCAAGCTCCTTACTCGGCAGGGAGCCTGCTTCTCCCTCTGCCTCTGCCTGCCTCTCTGTCTCTCTGTCTGCCTGTGCTCTCTCTCTCTCTATCTCTTTCTCTCTCTCTCTAACTAATAAATAAAATCTTTAAAAAAAAAAGAAACTCCAGAAACTAAACAGATTAGGGGAAAGGGATATCAGAGATTTCTGGCGGTGGCTGAGTGGGTATACAATAATAGGGGCAGTGCAGAAGAAAAGAAACTCAAAAAGAAAAAAAAAAAGACAGGAAAAGTCCTTAGTGCGTGTCTTAGAAGTCCAACAGAAAAAAACATAGCCAAGATCTGGCAAAAGTCCTGGCTGCCATCATGGGACAGCCCGAGACTGTAGGGCAACAGCAACTGACCAATCGGAGACCCAGGTTAGGCAAAAATCAGTGTGCCTACTGTAAAGAGGAAGGTCATTGGGTCAAAGACTGTCCAAAAAAGGAGCATAATACCAAGATCTTGCAGCTGGACGTGGACAGCGATTAGGGGAGTCGGGGTTCGGCCCCCCTCCCTGAACCCAGGGTAACCTTAAAGGTGGAGTGGAAAAAGGTCAATTTCATGGTCGATACAGGAGCAGAAAACTCAATATTACTAGAGCTGGGTGGGGATATTTCAGGAAAGAGGTCTCTAGTGCAAGGGGCCACCGGAACTAAATTGTATTCATGGACTACCTGAAGAACAGTGGACTTAGGAAAGGGACAGGTAACCTACTCTTTCCTGGTGATCCCAGAATGTCCTTATCCCCTCCTGGACTGAGACCTACTCACAAAAATGAAAGCTCAGATACAATTTTCAAATGAGAGGGCAAAGCTACTCCATCCTACTGGAGTCCCTGTCCAGGTCATGGTTACCAGTGCCCTGGCAGAGGAATACAGACTCCACCAAGACTTCCCTTCAGCCTGGACTGAAACCGGTGGCATGGGTCTGGCGTCCCACCACCCGCCAGTCTATGTGGAACTTAAACCCAGGGCAGATCCTGTAAAGGTTCGCCAATACCCCATGCCTCTGGAGGCCAAAAATGGGATTGCCCCCCACATAAAACACCTATTAAAACTTGGAGTTTAAAGCCTATACAGTCGGCTTGGAACACCCCTTTACTCCCAGTCGAGAAACCCCACACCAATGACTATCGGCCCGTACAGAATGTGAGAGAAGTTAATAAATGAGTGATGGATATCCATCCCACTGTACCTAACCCCTACACCCTCCTCAGCACCCTTTCTTTGGACCAACAATGGTATACAGTTCTGGACTTGAAAGATGCCTTTTTTAGTCTGCCTCTAGCCCCCAACAGCCAGCCATGCTTCACCTTTGAATGGCAGGACCTAGAACTTGGGGTCAGTGGCCAACTGACCTGGGCTAGACTGCCTCAGGGGTTCAAAAACTCCCCTACCATCTTTGATGAGGCCTTGCACGAAGACCTGAGTGCATATCACCTCCAGAACTCGGATGTAACCTCGTTGCAATATGTTGATGACCTGTTACTGGCCACGTCTGATCAGAACACTTTCTCCAAAGCCATGGGTCACTTGCTACAGACAATCGGCGACCTATCATACAGAGCCTCTGCCAAAAAGGCCCAGATCTGCCAACAGCGGGTAATGTACCTGGGGTACATTTTAGAAGGGGGCAAAAGGTGGTTGTCAGATGCCGGAAGGAGGCTGTGTTAAAAATTCCCACACCTACCTCTGTGAGGCAGGTTAGAGGGTTCCTGGGCACCGCTGGGTTCTGCTGCCTCTGGATTCCTGGGTTCAATGAGTTGGCTAAGCCCTTGTATGAGGCTACCAAGGAGATACAGGACTTTGTCTGGACAGAAAATGAGCAGCAGGCCTTTGACATCCTAAAGAGGAGGCTCTTGGAAGCCCCGGCCCTCAGGTTGCTGGATGTAACTAAACCCTTCCACCTATATGTGGGTGAACATAAAGAGATAGCCAAAGGTGTTCTCACCCAGACGTTAGGCCCATGGAAGAGACCTGTGGTCTACCTGTCAAAAAAAATTGGACCCTGTAGCCGCAGGATGGCCACCTTGCCTCTGAATTATCACGGCCGTGGCTTTGTTGGTTAAGGATGCAGATAAGCTGACCCTAGGGCAAAACCTCACCATAGCCACCCCCCACGCCCTAGAAGGAGTCTTAAAGCAACCACCAGACCCCTGGTTAAGCAATGCACGAATGACTCATTATCAGGCCCTGCTTCTTAACCCTGCCAGGATAACCTTCCATGTTCCCACAGCCCTGAACCCTGTGAACTTGCTGCCAGATCCGGATCGGGACGCACCGCTACATGACTGTTCTGGAATTTTGGCCCATGCACACTGTACCTGGCCAGACCTTAAAGATACACCCCTCTCCGATGCAGAGGAGACCTGGTTCACCGATGGCAGCAGCTGTGTCTAAGATGGACTCCGGTATGCGGGGGTGGCAGTGACAACCAGCAATATGGTTAATATGGGCAGAACCCATGCCGGTGGGAACTTCAGCACAGAGAGCTGAACTCAAGGCCCTAACTAAGGCCTTGCAACTAGGACAAGGGAAAAAGGGTCAATATCTATACGGATAGCTGGTATGCCTTTGCCACGGCCCATATCCTTGGGGCCATATATAAGGAAAGAGGCCTCCTAACAGCAGAGGGAAAAACAATTAAAAATAAGGAGGAAATACTAGACCTTCTGCAGGCCTTATGGGGCCCCCCAGAATTGGCCATCATACACTGCCTGTGTCACCAAAAGAGGGACGGGCCAATACAGAGGGGAAATAACCTAGTGGACTGGACTGCCCGTGAAGTGGCATTACACTCCACTGTAGCCCCCATCCTAATGGACCCTGGGTCCCCTGCTCTGCCAGAGAATCCCCACTATTCTGAGGAGGACATTACTTGGATTAAAACTCTGCCTATGACTCAATATTTAGAAGGATGGTGGCGAACTGCTGACTGTAAAATAATATTACCCAAACAGCTTGGTCTCAAAATTCTTACCAAAATCCACCGAACCTCCCACCTGGGCATCCGTCAGATGCAGGATTTACTAAGACATGCAAGGGTAAAAATACAAGGCAGAAACCAAGCCATTGAACACCTGGTTAATAATTGCCAGGCCTGCCAGATGACAAATGCCTGCCCCAATGCCAAAAATCCTGGATCCAGACTGCGGGGGAAAAAAGCCAGGTGCGTATTGGGAAATTGATTTCACTGAAATCAAACCTGGAAAATATGGCTACAAATATTTATTAGTTTTTGTAGATACTTTCTCAGGATGGACAGAGGCGTTCCCCACCAGGCACAAAACCACTCACGCTGTGGCTAAAGTACTCTTAGAGGAAATAATGCCAAGGTACGGGTTTCCAGTAATGATAGGGTCAGATAATGGCCCAGCTTTCATCTCCCAGGTAAGTCAGGGATTACCCACCGTATTGGGGATTGACTGGAAATTACATTGTGCATGTAATTTCAAAGTTCAGGACAGGTAGAAAGAATGAACAGAATTCTAAAAGAGACCTTAACCAAATTAGCCTTAGAGACTGGGGTGGACTGGATGTCTCTCCTCCCCTTTGCCTTATATAGGGTGCGAAATTCACCTTATCAGATGGGCTTAACCCTCTTTGAAATAATGTTTGGGATCCCACCCCCTATTGTTACCTTTGGAACATGTATCTTATACTTACTACCTACCCTTAACTGAAAATGGTGAAGACTACGAACTCCCAACACGTGACTCAATAAAATTTCATGATTGAACTAGTCACCAGACATAGGGGGGAAATGAAGAGCCAAAGTAACATCATCTTGGGTAAAGGGAGTCATTTTATGCAATCCCCTAAGAAACAGGATTTGGTAGTCCATCAAGGAACTGGTTTGGAAATCCCCTGAATCTGGTGACTGATTAAAAGTGCAAGTCAGCAACCACAGCTGTTGAGTAAATAGCTGGCAAAAATCCCCTAGACAAAGTAGCCAATCCCCGATAGACAGCACAGCTTAAGCGACACTAACACCAATCCTGTAAAAGGTCACCTATATATGTGACTTTTATGGTTTTTGTCTTTATAAGCAATGCTCAAAGAGGACTCGGGGCCCTACTTCCTCCACCCGCTGCGTTGGTGTGTTGGATGGGGGTCCGTGCCTGGGGAAGCTCTCAATAAAGAAACCTTGTGCTTGCCTTTGGCTCCGTGTCTCTGTGGTGGTCTCTTCGGGGGGGTCTCGCGACCCTGGCACTTCAATACCACGATAAAGGAGTTGTCTCTCTCTCTCTTTCTGTCAGTCTCTCTCTCTCTCTCTCTGATACTCATACACGCACGCACACGCACGTGCACGAGCATTTGAATTCTCCTAAGCCATCAAAAAGAATGACATCTTGCCATACTATGCGAAGTGAAATAAATTCTTCAGAGAAAGACAGATACATATGATTTCACTCATAAGTTTAATTGGAGAAACAAAACAGATTAAAATGGGGGAAGAAAATGAAAAAAGAAAATAAGTGTAAAACAATGAGGAGAGAACTCTAGGAAACAAAGTGAGAGTGTGCTGGGAAGGGAGGTGGGTGGGGGGGATGGGATATCTGGGTGATGGGCATGAAGGAGGTCTTAAGTCTAGGAAACTCTAGGACACAACCTGAAGGTTGCTGGATGGGAGGTGGTTGGGGAGATGGAGTCACTGGGTGAGAGGCATGAACAAGGGTTGTTGCTGTAATGAGGGCTGGGTGTTATATGCAGCTGATGAGTCATTTAATTCTACCCCTGAAACTAAACTCCACTCCACTCCACTACAGTAAATGTAAATCCTAGAAGACTACACAGGCGGTAACATTGTTGGCAGTGCAAAAATCTTTTTTGTTTTAAGTTTTTATTTTTATTTTTCAGTGTGCCAAGATTCACTGTTTATGCACCACAGCCAGCATAGGAAAATCTTAATTAGTACATGTCATGAGGTAAGGGAAATGGGTTTAAACTAAAGCATGTGGGCTTCATCACAAGGAAAGGCTTCTGCACACTGAATGAAACAAGCATTGTGCAAACCTAAAAGGCAACCTTCGGGACAGGGGAAGATATTTGCAAATGACCCACTACTACCAGGTAAGATCCAAAATAGATAAAGGACTTATCAAATGAACGGTTAAAAAACAAGCCATCCCGTTAAAAAAAAAAATGGGCAAAGTAGCATGAATAGTCTTCTTTCCAGGGACTGGTGTCTAGTTCCCACTCTGATCCAATGGTACAGGGGAGCAATCAGTGTCTGATATCCGAAAAGGAACAATGGCATTAATGTCCCTCAGTGATTTGTTGGCCAGCTGGTGTAAACACAGTGCTCAGTAACCAGGTTGCTTCCCTCCACTGGCTGATCCTGATGCCTTCCTTGTGAAGAAGGGATAAGCTGTGCACGTGCAGTATGCCCTGGGACTTGGTGGATGCAGAAACTGCTCTTTAGAGGCATACTGCCCAAGGTCCCATTCTCAAGAGCTGAGAAGCAGTGGTAAGTACAAACATGGTACTGTTAAACCTCTGCTGACTCTCTCCACCATTTAGCTAGGTAGGGGAAACAACCAAGTCCAGAAGCTGTCCCTGTCTTTCTCAGGGGAGAATGACAGCCACTTGCTCACAGGGGTCCCATATGCAAACAATGGAGATTTCTCTTTTCCCAATTTCACAAGAGTTAGCTCTTCTGGAGGTTGCCCAATTGCCAGGGCATGGTGCACAGCCATTCACACAGGAGGCCATTCTTACCTCTCCTTGTGAACCTTAAATTTCTGCGTATCCAGGTTGACTCATTCGTTCATTCCTAAGGCTTGATTTACTGATTTATGTGAGAGAGAAGGAGGAGAGTACACATGACTGGGGGAGGGGCAGGATGAGAGGAGCTTCAAGTAGACTCCCTGCTGAGCAGTGAGCTGGGTGACCTCAGGGATCAGGCAGATTTCTCCCACTCTAAGGGTTCTGGACAGTTCTAAATGACTCTGTTTCCTCCTGAATGGCAAGCAGAGCCCTGGAGTGTGCCTCGGGTGGCCACAATCAGGAGAACTTTGGATACAGGCTACCATTACCAAAGTCTGAAACCCCTAACTAGCATGAGAATTAGGACTTAGGGGGATGACAGGGGCAATGTAGCCGAGCTGTGTGGGCTCCACAGGGGTATCAGTTGAGGACAGTCAAAAGGCTATGTGTAACCCCTGTTTCTGTCTGAGTGAAACTGCGCAATTGGCGGGGTGACCTCAGGCCAGCAGGCAGATTTCTCCTACTCTAAGGCCTCTGCACAGTTGTAAATGACACTCTTTCCCCCTGAAAGGCAAGCAGAGCCTGGAGTGTGCCTCAGTTGGCCCCAATCAGGAGTACTTTGGATACAGACTTCCATTACCAAAGTCTGAAATCCCTAACTAGGGTGAGAGTGAGGACCTAGGGGCATGGCTGGGCCAATCGATCTGAACTGGGTGGACTACACACATGTATCATTTGAGGGCAGTCAAAAGGCCGTGCTTAAGCCCCTGTTTTCTTCCGAGTGAAACCGCTGAATTGGGGGGGGGGTGTCCTCAGGACGGTAGGCAGATTTCTCCTACTCTAAGGGATCTGCAAAGTTCTAAATGACTCTGTTTACTCCTTAAAGGCAAGCAGAGCCTTGGAGTGTGCCTCAGTTGGCCCCAATCAGGAGGATTTTGGATACAGGCTTCCATTAACAAAGTCTGACACCGCTAACTAGGGTGAGACTTAGGACCTAGAGGCATGGCTGGGACAACCTAAGGCAGCTGTGTGGGCTCCACAGGTGTAACAGTTGAGGACAGTCATAAGGCCATGTGTAAGCCCCTGTTTTGTGCTGAGTGAAACCAGAGAATTTGGGGGTGACATCAGTTGGGCAGGCAGATTTCTCCCACTGTAAGGGTTCTGCACAGTTCTAAATGGCCCTGTTCCCTCCTGAGATGCAAGAAGAGCCCTGGAGTGTGCCTCAGGTGTCCCCAACCAAGAAAGCTTTGGGGCTAGGCTTCCAAGGACCAAAGTCTGACCCCAAGCAAGGGTTAGCGTTAGGGCCTGTTACTTGGCAGGCCCAATCTAGCGGAGCTAAAGTGGGCTTGTCTGGGGGCTCAGTAGAGTGCAGTCATAAGGCAGTGCCTATGCCTTCGTTTTTTGACGAGTGAGGCCTCGGAAATTGGGGGTGAACTCAGGGGTCATGCATATTTCTCCCACTCTAAGGGTTCTGCAAATTTATAAATGAATCTGTTTCCTCCCGAATGGCAAGCAGAACCCTGGTGTGTGCCTCAAGTGGCCCCAATCAGGAGGATTTTGATAGAGGCTTCAATTACCAAAGTAGGAAACCCCTAACTAGGGCGAGAGTTAGGACCTAGGGGTATGGCTAGGCCAATCTAACCAAGCTGTGTGGGCTCCACAGGTGTATCAGTTTTGGATAGTCATAAGGCCTTGCATAAGCCCCTGTTTGGTGCTGAGTGAAACCGGGGAATTTGGGGGTGACCTCAGTTAGGGAGGCAGATTTTTCCCACACTAAGGTTTCTGCATAGTCCTAAATGGCTCTGTTCCCTCCTGAGATGCAAGCAGAGGCCTGGAATATGCCTCAGGTGTCCCCAGTCAAGAAGTCTTTGGGGCCAGGCTTCCAAGAACCAAAGTCTGAAACCCCAAGTTAGTGTTATGCTTAGGGCCTAGGGACATGGCAGCCCAATCTGGCAGAGCTGAAGTGGGCTTCTCTGGGGGTCACTTGAGGGCAGTTGTAAGGCAGTGCATATGCCCTTGTTTTTTGACCAGTGAAGCCACGGTATTTGGGGGTGTACTCAGGGGTCAGGCAGATTTCTCCCACTCAAAGTGTTCTGCAAATTTCTAAATGACTCTGCTTCTTCCTGAATGGCAAGCAGAGCCCAGGAGTGTGCCTCAGGTGGCCCCAATCATGAGGAATTTGGTTACAGGCTTCCATTACCAAAGTCTGAACCCCCTAACTAAGGTTTGAGTTACAACCTAGGGGCATGGCTTGGCCAATCTAACCCAGCTGTGTGGGATCCACAAGTTATTCAGTTGAGGACAGTCATATGGCCATGGGTAAGCCCTTGTTTTGTTCTGAGTGAAAACGGGGCATTTGGGGGTGACCTCAGATGGGCAGGTAGATTTCTCCTACTTTAAGGGTTCTTCGTAGGTCTAAATGGCACATTTTCTTGCAGAAGGGCAAACAGAGCCCTGGAGTGTGCCTCAGCTGTTTGCAATTAAGATGGCTTTCTTCCCAGGCTTCCATGGACCAAAGTCTAAAACCCAAAGCTAGGGTTAGGGTTAGGACCGAGGGACACGGCAGGCCTAATTGAAAAGACCTGAGGTGGTATTCTCTGGGGGCTCAGTTGAGAGCAGTCATAAGGCACTGCGTATGCCCTTGTTTTTTCACCAGTGAGGAAGTGGAATTTGGGGTTGACCTCAGGGGTCTGGAAGATTTCTCCCACTCTAAGTCTTCTGTACAGTTCTAAATGGCAGGGTTTCCTCCTGAGTGGCAAACAGAGCCCTGGAGTGTGCCACAGTTGTTCCCAAACAGGAGGGCGGTGGGGCCAGTCTTCCATGGAATAACGTCTCAAACCCCAAGGGAGGGTTAGGGTTAGGGCCGAGGGACACTGCAAGCCTAATCTACAAGAGCTGAGGTGGGCTTCTCTGGGGGCTCAGTTGAGGGCAATCATAAGGCACTGTGTATGCCCTTGTTTTTTAGCCAGTGAGGACACAGAATTTGGGGGCTACCTTAGGGTTCAGGCAGATTTCTCCTACTCTAAGGGTTCTGGACAGTTCTAAATGACTCTGTTTCCTCCTGAAAGGCAGGTTGAGCTCTGGAGTGTGCCTCAGTTGGCCCCAATCAGGAGGATTTTGGATACAGGCTTCCATTACCAAAGTCTGAAACCCCTAACTAGGGTGAGAGTTACGCCCTACGGGCATGGCCGGGTGAATCTAACCCAGCTGTGTGGGCTCCACATGTGTATCAGTTGAGGACAGTCATAATGCCATGCTTAAGCAAGCCCCTGTTTTGTGCTGAGTGAAACAGGGGAATTGGGGGTGACCTCAGGCCTGCAGGCAGTTTTCATCTATTCTAAGTGTTATGCACATTTCTAAATGGCACGCATTCCTCCTGAGTGGCCCACAGAGCCCTGGAGTGTGCCTCAGCTTTTCCCAATCAGGAGGGCTTTGGGGCCATGCTTCCATGGACCAAAGTTTCAAACCCCAAGCTAGGGTTAGTTTTAGGGCCGAGCGACATGGCAGGCCCAATTTGGCAGAGCTGAAGTGGGCTTCATTGGGGACTCAGTTGAGGGCAGTCATAAGGCAGTGCATATGCCGTTGTTTTTTGACCAGTGAAGCCATGGAATTTGGGGTTGAACTCAGGGGTCAGGCAGATTTCTCCCACTCTTTTAAGTGTTCTACAAAGTTCTAAAAGACTCTGTTTCCTCCTGAATGGCAAGCAGAGCCCTGGTATGTGCCTCAGTTGGCCGAGATCAGGAGGAATTTGGATACAGTCTTGCATTACCAAAGTCTGAAACCCCTAACTAGGGTGAGAGTTAGGACTTAGGGGCATGGCTGGGCCAATCTAGCCGAGCTGTGTGGGCTCCACAGGTGTATCAGTTGAGGCAGTCATTAGGCCCTGTGTATTGTGTAAGCCCCTGTTTTGTGCTGATAAAAACCAGAGAATTTGGGGGTGACCTCAGTTGAGCAGGCAGATTTCTCCCACTCTATGTGTTCTGCACAGTTCTACATGGCTCTGTTCCCTCCTGAGATGCAAGCAGAGCACTGGAGTGGGCCTCAGGTGTCCCCAATCAAGAAGACTTGGGGGTCAGGATCCCGAGAACAAATGTCTGAAACCCCAAGCTAGTGTTATGGTTAGGGCCTAGGGACATGGAAGGCCCAATCTAGCAGAGCTAAATTGGGCTTCTCTGGGGGCTCAGTTGAGGAAGTCAAAAGGCAGTGGGTATGCCCTTGTTTTTTGACCAGTGAGGCAGCAGAATTTGGGGGTGCTCTCAGGGGTCCTGCAGATTTCTCCCACTCTAAGGGCTCTGCACAGTTCTAAATGAATCTGTATCCTCCTGAATGGTAAGCAGAGCCCTGAACTGTGCCTCAGGTGGCCCCAATCAGGAGGAATTTGGATACAGCCTTCCATTACCAAAGTCTGAAACCCCTAACTAGGGTGAGAGTTAGGACCTAGGGGCATGGCTGGGCCAATCTAGCCGAGCTGTGTGAGCTCCACAGTTGTGTCAGTTGAGGACAGTCAAAAGGCCGTGGGTAAGCCCCTGTTTTCTTCCCAGTGAAACCGCAGAATTGTGTGGTGACCTCAGGCTGACAGGCAGATTTCTCCTACTCTAAGGGTTCTGCACAGTTGTAAGTGGATTGGTTTCCACCTGAGTGGCAAAGAGAGCTCTGGATTGCGCCTCCGTTGTTCCCAATCAGGAGGGCATTGGGTCAGTCTTCCATGGACCAAAATCTCAATCCCCAAGGGAGGCTTAGGGTTAAGGCCGAGGGACTGGCAGGCCTAGTCTACCAGAGTTGAGGTGGGCTTATCTGGCGGCTCAGTTGAGGGTACTCATAAGGCAGTGCGTATGCCCTTGTTTTTGGACCTGTGGGGCCGCGGAATTTGAGGGTGAAGTCAAGGGTCAGGCAGATTTCTCCCATCCACGGGTTCTGCACAGTTCTAAATGACTCTGTTCTTCCTGAATGTCAAGCAGAGCCCTGGAGTATGCCTCGGGTGACCCCAATCAGTAGGAATTTGGTTACAGTCTTCCATTACCAAAGTCTGAAACCCCTATCTAGGGTGAGAGTTAGAGAAGGCATGCCTGGGCCAATCTAGCCCGGCTGTGTGGGCTCTACAGTTGTGTCAGTTGAGGACAGTCAAAAGGCCGTGCCTAAGCCCCTGTTTTGTGCTGAGTGAAATGGGGAATTGCGGGGCTGACCTCAGGCTGCCAGGCATATTTCTCCTACTCTAAGTGTTCTGCACAGTTCTATATGGCATGGTTTCCTCCTGAGTGTCAAACGTAGACCTGCAGTGTGCCTCGGCTGTTCCCAGTCAGGTAGGCTTTGGGGCCAGGCTTCCATGACCAAAGTCTGAAACCCCAAGCTAGTGTAACGGTGAGGGCCTTGGGACATGGCAGGCCCAATCTTGCAGAGCTGACCTGGGTTTCTCTGGGGGCTCAGTTCAGCACAGTCATAAGGCAGTCTTAAGCCCTTGTTTTTTGACCAGTGAGGTCGCGGAATTTGGGGGTGACCTCAGGGGTCAGGCAGATTTCTCCTACTCTAAGGGTTCTTCACAGTTCTAAATGACTCTGTTTCCTCCTGAAAGGCAAGCAGAGTCCTGGATTTTGTCTCAGTTGGCATCAATCAGGATGATTTTGGATACAGGCTTCCATTACCAAAGTCTGAAACCCCTAACAATGGTGAGAGTTAGGACCTAGGGGCATGCCTGGGCCAATTTAACCCAGCTGTGTGGGCTCCACAGGTGTATCAGTTGAGGACAGTGATAAGGCCATGGGTAAGCCCCTGTTTTGTGCTGAGAGAAACCGGAAAATTTGGGGGTGACCTCAGTTGGGCAAGCAGATTTCTCCCACTCTAAGTGTTCTGCACAGTTCTAAATGGATCCGTTCCCTCCAGAGATTCAAGCAGATCCCTGGAGTGTGCCTCAGGTGTCTCCAAACATAAAGCCTTTGGGGCTAGGCTTCCAAGGACCAAAGTCTGAAACCCCAAGCTAGAGTTAGGGTTAGGGCCGAGTTACTTGGCAGACCCAATCTAGCAGAGCTAAAGTGGGCTTCTCTGGGGGCTCAGTTGAGTTCAGTCATAAGACGTTGCATATGCCCTCGTTTTTTGGCCAGTGAGGACGCGTAATTTGGGGGTGCTCTCAGGGGTCATGCAGATTTCTCCCACTCTATGGGATCTACAAATTCTAAATGAATCTGTTTCCTCCTGAAAGGCAAGCAGAGCTCTGGAGTTTGCCTCAGTTGGCCCCAATCACAAGGATTTTGGATACAGGCTTCCATTACCAAAGTCTGAAACCCCTAACTAGGGTGAGAGTTAGGACCTAGGGGAAAGGCTGGGCCAATATAGCTGAACTGTGTGGGCTCCACAGTTATATCAGTTGAGGACAGTCATAAGGCCCTGTGTAAGCCCCTTTTTTGTGCTGAGTGAAACCAGAGAATTGGGGCAGTGACCTCAGGCCGTCAGCCAGATTTCTCCTACTCTAAGCGTTCTACACAGTTCTAAATGGCATTATTTCCTCCTGAGTGGCAAACAGAGCCCTGGTTGTGCCTCATGTGTTCCCAATCAGGAGGACTTGGGGCCAGGTTTCCATGAAATAAAGTCTCAAACCCCAAGCGAAGGTTAGGGTTAGGGCCGAGGGACATGGCGGGCCTAATCTATCAGAGTTGAGGTGGGCTTCTCTGGGGGCTCAGTTTAGGGCAGTCATAAGGCACTGCGTATGCCCTTGTTTTTTAGCCAGTGAGGATGCTGAATTTGTGGGTGATGTCAGGGGTCAGGCAGATTTCTCCCTCTCTAAAGGTTCTGCACAGTTCTAAATGACTCTGTTTCCTCCTGAAGGGCAAGCAGAGCCCTGGAGTGTGCCTCAGTTGGCTCCAATCAGGAGGATTTTTGATACAGGCTTCCATTACAAAAGTCTGAAACCAGGAATAGGGTGAAAGTTAAGACCAAGGAACATGGCTAGGCCCACCTACCCAAGCTGTGTGGGCTCCACAAGTGTATCAGTTGAGGACAGTCAAAAGGCTGTGCGTAAGCCCCAGTTTTCATCTGAGTGAAACCACAGAATTGGGTGTGAGACCAGGGCTGCAGGCAGAATGCTCTCACCCTAAGTGTTCTGCACAGTTGTAAATGGCATGGTTTCCTCCTGCGTGGCAATCAGAGCCCTGGAGTGTGCCCCTGGTGTTCCCAAACATGAGGCCTTGGGGCCAGGCTTCCATGGACCAAAGTCTCAAACCCTTAGGGAGGGTCGAGGGATATGGCAGGTCTAATCTACCAGAGCTGAGGTGGGCTTCTCTGGGGGCTCAGTTGAGGGCAGTCATAAGGCAGTGTGTATGCCCTTGTTTTTTGGCCAGTGAGGACACTGAATTTGGGGGTCGGGCAGATTTCTCCTACTCTAACTGTTCTGCACAGTTCTAAATGTCTTTATTCTCTCCTGAGATGCAAGCAGAGACCTGGAGGATGCCTCAGTTGTCCCCAGTCAGGAAGGCTCTGGGGCCAGGCTTTCAAGAACCAAAGTCTGAATCCCCAAGCTAGTGTTAGGTTTAGGGCCTAGGGACATGACAGGCCCAATCTAGAAGAGCTGAAGTGGGCTTCTCTGTGGCGCAGTTGAGGGCACTCATAAGGCAGTGTGTATGCCCTTGTTTTTTGACCAGTGAGTCCGTGGAGTTTGGGGACGAACTCTGGGGTCAGGCAGATTTCTCCCTCTTAAGGGTTCTGCACTGTTTTAAATAACTGTTTACTCCTGAAAGGCAAGCAGAGCCCTGGAGTATGCCTCAGTTGGCCACACTGAGGAGGATTTCGGATATAGGCTTCCATTACCAAAGTCTGAATCCTCTAAAAAGTGTGAGTGTTAGGACCTAGGAGCATGGCTGGGCCAATCTAACCCACCTGTGCGGGCTCCAAAAGTGTATCAGTTTTGGAGAGTTAAAAGGCTGTGTGTAAGCCCCAGCATTGTGGGGAGTGATATCGGGGCATTTGGGGTTACTTCAGATGGGCAGGCAGATTTCTCCCACTCTAAGGGTTCTGTGCAGTTCTAAATGGCTCTGTTCCCTCTGGAGAGGAAAGCAGAGCCCTGGAGTGTGCCTCAGGTGTTCCCAATCAGGAGGGTGTTGGGACCAGGCTTCCATGGATCAAAGGTTCAAACCCCAAGCGAGGTTTAGGGTTAGGTTCTAGGGACATGGCAGGCCTAATCTACCAGAGCTGAGGTGGACTTCTCTGGGGGCTCAGTTGAGGGCAGTCATAAGGCAGTGGGTATGCACTTTTTTTTTAGCCAGTGAGGATACGAAATTTGAGTGTGAGCTTGGGTCTGGGCAACTTTTTCCCACTCTAAAGGATCTGCAGAGTTCTAAATGACTCTGTTTCCTCCTGAAAGGCAAGCAGAGCCCTGGAGTTTGCCTCAGTTGGCCCCAATCAGGAGGATTTTGGATACAGGCTTCCATTACCAAAGTCTGAAACCCCTAACTAGGGTGAGAGATAGGACCTAGGGCCATGGCTGGGCCAATCTAACCCAACTGTGTGGGCTCCACAGGTGTAGCATTTGAGGATAGTCATAAAGCCGTGTGTAAGCCCCTGTTTTGTGTTGCATGAAACCCGGGAATTGGAGGGGTACCTTAGTCTGGCAGGCCGATCTCCTATTCTAAGGGTTCTGCACAGGTCTAAATGGCATGGTTTCCTCCTGGGTGGCAAACAGAGCCCTGGAGTGTGCCTCAGCTGTTCCCAATCAGGAGGGCTTTGACGCCAAGTTTCTGTGGACCAAAGTCTAAAACCCCAAGCAAGGGTTAGGGTTAGGGCTGAAGGATATGGCAGGCCTAATCTACCAGAGCTGAAGTGGGCATCTCTGTGGGCTCAGTTGAGGGAATTCATAAGGCAGTGTGTATGCCCTTGATTGTTAGCCAGCGAGGATGTGGAATTTGGGGGTGACCTCTGGGGTCAGGCAGATTTCTCCCATTGTAAGGGTTCAACAGAGTTCTAAATGGCTGTTTCCTACTGAAAGGCAAGCAGAGCCCTGTAATATGCCTCAGTTGGCCCCAATCAGGAGGCTTTTGGATACAGGCTTCCATTACAAATGTGTGAATCCCCTAAAAAGGGTGAGAGTTAGGACCTAAGGGCATGGCTGGGCCATTATAACCCAGTTGTGTGGGCTCCACAATTGTAGCAGTTGAGAACAGTCATAAGGCCGTGGGTAAGCCCCTGTTTTGTGCTGAGTGAAAACTCAGATTGGCAGGCAGATTTCTCCCACTCTAAGGGTTCTGCACAGTTCTAAATGTCTCTGTTCCCTCCTTAGATGCAAGCAGAGCCCTGGAGCCTCAGGTTTTCCCAATCAAGAAGTCTTTGGGGCCAGGCTTCCAAGAACTAGAGTCTGAAACCCGAAGCTAGTGTTAAGTTTAGGTCCTAGAAACATGGTAGACCCAATCTAGGAGAGCTGAGGTGGGCTTCTCTGGGGACTCAGTTGAGGGCAGTCATAAGGCAGTGCCTATGCCCTTTTTTTTTGACCAGTGATGCCGCAGTATTTGGGGGTGACCTCAGGGGTCAGGCAGATTTCTCCCACTCTATGGGTTCTTCACTTTTCTAAATGACTCTGTTTCCTCCTGAATGGCAAGCAGAGCCCTGGAGTGTGACTCGGGTGGCCCCAGTCAGGAGGAATTTGGATACAGGCTTCCATTACCTGTAGGACTTAGGGGCATGGCTGGGACAATCTAGCTGAGCTGTGTGGGCTCTACAGGTTTATCAGTTGAGAACAGTCAAAAGGCCATGTGTAAGCCCCTGTTTTGGTCCGAGTGAAACCGCGGAATTGGGGAGGGGGGGGGAGCCTCAGGCCGGCGGGCAGATTTCTCCTACTCTAAGGGTTCTGCACAGTTGTGAATGACAGGGTTTCCTCCTGACTGGCAGACAGAGACCTAGAGTGTGCCTCAGGTGTTCCCATTCAGGAGAGCGTGGGGCCAGCCTTCCATGGACCAAAGTCTCAAACCCAAAGCAAGGGTTAGTGTTAGGGCTGAGGGACATGGCAGGCCCAATCTTGCAGAGCTGAGGTGGGCTTCTCTGGGGACTCAGTTGAGAGCAGTCATAAGGCAGTGGGTATGCCCTTGTTTTTTAGCCAGTGAGGATGCAAATTTCGGGGTGACCTCAGGGGTCATGCAGATTTCTCCCACGCTAAGGGTTCTGCACAGTTCAAAATGATTCTTTTTCCTCCTGAAAGGCAAGCAGAGCCCTGGATTGTGCCTCAGTTGGCCCAAATCAGGAGGGTTTTGGATATAGGCTTCCATTACCAAAGGCTGAAACCCCTAACTAGGGTGAGAGTTAGGACCTAATGGCATGGCTGGGCCAATCTAACCCAGCTGTTTGGGCTCCATAGGTGTATCAGTCCTCAACTGATTAATCAGGCCTCATAAGGCCCTGGTTAAGCCCCTGTTTGTGCTGAGTGATACCAGGGCATTTTGGGGTGACCTCAGATGGGTAGGCTGCTTTCTCCCACTCTAAGGGTTCTGCACAGTTCTAAATGGCTCTGCAGAGACCTGGAGTGTGCCTCTGGTGTCCCCAGCCAAGGAGGCTTTAGGGCCAGGCTTCCAAGAACCAAAGTCTGAAACTGCAAACATGGCAGGCCCAATCTTGCAGAGCTGAAGTGGGCTTCTCTGGGGGCTCAGTTGAGGGCAGTCATAAGGCAGTGCGTATGCCCTTGTTTTTTGACCAGTGAGGCGGCAGAATTTGGGGGTGATCTCAGGGGTCAGGCAGATTTCTCCCACAGTAAGGTTTCTGCACAGTTCTAAATGAGTCTGTATCCACCTGAATGATAAGCAGAGCCCTGAAGTGTGTCTCAGGTGGCCCCAATCAGGAGGAATTTGGATACAGCTTTCCATTACCAAAGTCTGAATCCCCTAACTAGGATGAGAGTTAGGACTTAGGGGCCTGGCTGGGGCAATCTAGCCGAGCTGTGTGGGTTCCACAGATGTATCAGTTGAGAACAGTCAAAGGCCTTGCGTAACTCCCTGTTTTTCTCCAAGTGAAATCTCAGAATTGTGGGGGGGAGACCTCGGGCTCAGAGGCAGATTTCTCCTACTCTAAGGGTTCTGCACAGTTGTGAATGACAGGGTTTCCTCCTGACTGGCAGACAGAGACCTAGAGTGTGCCTCAGGTGTTCCCAACAATGGAGTTCTTTGGGGTCAGGCTTCCATGGACCAAAGCAGAGGGACATGACAGGCCTAATCTACCAGAGCTGAGGTGGGCTTCTCTGGGGACTCAGTTGAGGACAGTCATAAGGCAGTGGGTATGCCCTTGTTTTTTAGCCAGTGAGACCGCGAATTTCGGGGTGACCTCAGGGGTCATGCACATTTCTCCCATGCTAAGGGTTCTGCACAATTCTAAAAGGCACGATTTCCACCTGCGTGAACAAAGAGAGCCCTGAAGTTTGCCTAAGGTGTTCCTTAACAGGAGGACGTTGGGGACAAGCTTTCATGGACCAAAGTCTCAAATACCAAGCAAGGGTTAGTTTTAGGGCCGAGGGATATGGCAGGCCTAATCTACCAGAGCTGAGGAGGGCTTCTTGGGGTCTCAGTTGAGGGCATTCATAAAGCAGTGCATATGACCTTGTGTTTTAGCCAGTGAGGATGTGGAACATGGGGGTGACCTCAGGTGCTGGGCAGATTTCTCCCACTCTAAGGGTTCTGCACAAGTCTAAATGACTTTGTTTCCTCCTGAAAGGCAAGCAGAGCCCTGGAGTGTGCCTCAGTAGGCCCAATCAGGAGGGTGTTGGATACAGGCTTCTATTACCAAAGTCTGAACCCCTAACAAGAGTGAGAGTTAGGACGCAGGGGCATTGCTGGGCCAATCTAACCCAGCTGTGTGGGTTCCACAGGTGTACCAGTTGAGAACAGTCATAAGGCTGTGCATCAGCCCCTGTTTTGTGCTGAGTGAAACCGGGAATTTGGGGGTGACCTCAGATGGGCAGGGAGATTTCTTCCACTCTAAGTGTTCTGCACATTTCTAAATGGCTCTGTTCCTTCCTGACATGCAATCAGAGCCCTGGAGTGTGCTTGAGGTGTTCCCAATCAGGAGGGTTTTGGAGCAAGGCTTCCAGGAACCAAAGTCTGAAACCCCAAGCTAGTTTTAGGGTTAGAGCCTAGGTACATGGCAGGGCCAAACTGGCTGAGCTGAAGTGGGTTTCTCGGGGGCTCAGTTGAGGGCAGTCATAAGGCACTGTGTATGTCCTTTTTTTTTGACCGGTGAGGCCGCGGAATTTGGGGGTGAACTCAGGGGTCAGGCCAATTTCTCCCACTCTAAGGGTTCTGCACAGTTCTAAATGACTCTGTTTCCTCCTGAATGGCAAGCAGAACCCTGGAGTGTGCCTAAGTTGGCCCCAATCAGGAGGAATTTGGATACAGGCTTCCATTACCAATGTCTGAAACCCCTAACTAGGGTGAGAGTTAGAACTTAGGGGCATGGTTGGGAAAATCTAGCTGAGCTGTGTGGGCTCCACAGGTGTATCAGTTGAGTAGAGACCAAAGGTCATGTATAAGCCCCTGTTTTTGACCCAGTGTAACCGTGGAACTGGGGGGATGACCTCAGGCCAGCAGGCAGATTTCCCCTTCTCTAACCATTCTGCACAGTTCTAAATGGCATGATTTCCTCCTGAGTGCCAAGCAGGGCTCTGGAGTGCGTCTCAGCTGTTCCCAATCAGGAGGGCTTTGAGGCCAGTCTTCCATGGACCAAAGTCTGAATCCCCAAGCTAGGGTTATGGTTAGGGCTGAGGGACATGGCAGGCCTTAACTACCAGAGCTGAGGTGGGCTTCTCTGGGGGCTCACTTGAGGGCAGATATAAGGCACTGTGTATGCCCTTGTTTTTTAGCCAGTGAATATGTGGAATTTGGGGGTGATCTCAGGGTTCAGGCAGATCTCTCCTACTCTAAGGGTTCTGCATAGTTCTAAATGACTCTGTTTCCTCCTGAAAGGCAAGCAGAGTCCTAGAATGTGCCTCAGTTGGCCCCAATCATGAGGATTTTTGATACTGGCTTCCATTTCCAAAGTCTGAAACCCCTAACTAGGGTGAGAGGTAGGACCTAGGGGCATGGCTTGGCCAATCTAAACCGGTTGTGTGGGCTCCACAGTTGTATCAGTTGAGGACAGTCATAAGGCCGTGTGTAAACCCCTGTTTTGTTCTGTGTGAAACTGCGGAATTTGGGGGTGACCTCAGATGGGCAGGCAGATTTCTCCCAGAATATGCATTCTGCACCATTCTAAATGGCTCTGTTCCCTCCTTAAATTCAAGCACCACCCTGGAGTGTGCCCTAGGTGTCCCTAATCATGAAGGCTTCAGGACCAGGTTTCCAGGAACCAAGGTCTGAAACCAAAAGCTCGTGTTATGGTTAGTGCCTAGGGAAGTGGCAGGCCCATTCTAGCAGAGCTGAGGTGGGCTTCTCTGGGGGCTCAGTTGAGATCAGTTATAAGGCAGTGCGTATGCCCTTGTTTTTTGACCAGTGGGGATGCGGAATTTGGGGGTGAACTCAGGGGTCAGGAAGATTTCTCCTACTGTAAGTGTTCTGCACATTTTTTAATGAATCTATTTCCAACTGATGGGCAAGCAGAGCCCTGGAGTGTGCCCTGTTCGTTCCATTCAGAAGGAAATTGGATACAGGTTTCCATTACAAAAGTCTGAAACCGCTAACAAGGGTGAGAGTTAGGACCTAGGGCATGGCTGGGCCAATCTAACCCAGCTGTGTGGGTTCCACAGATGTAAGAGTTGAGGATAGGCAAAAGGCCATGGGTAAGCCCCTTTTTTTTTCCGAGTACACCACGGAATTGGGGTGGGGGTGCTCAGGCCTGTAGGCAGATTTCTCCTACTCTAAGCATTCTGCAGAGTTTTAAATGGCAAGGTTTCCTCCTGAGTGGCAAACAGAGCCCTGGAGTGTGCCTCAGCTGTTCCCAATAAGGAGGGCATTGGGGCCAGCCTTCCATGGACCAAAGTTTCAAACCCCAAGCGAGGTTTAGGGTTAGGGCCAATGGACATGGCAGGCCCAATCTACCAGAGCTGTGGTGGGCATCTCTGGGGGCTCAGTTGAGGGCAGTCATAAGGCAGTATGTATGCCCTTGTGTTTTGGCCAGTGAGGAGGGGGCATTTGGGTGTGACCCCAGGGATCAGGAGGATTTCTCCTACTCTAAGGGTTCTGCACAGTTCTGAATGACTCTAGTTCCTCCTGAAAGGCAAGCAGAGCCCTGGAGTGTGCCTCTGTTGGCCCCAATCAGGAGGATTTTGAATACATGCTCCCATTAACAAAGTCTGAAACCCCTAAGTAGGGTGAGAGTTAGGACCTAGGGTCATGGCTCGGCCAATCTAACCCAGATGTTGGGCCCCACAAGTTATCAGTTGAGGACAGTCATAAGGCTGGGCATAAGCCCCTCTTTTGTGCTGAGTGAAACCGGGTAGTGGGGGGGGTGAGCTCAGTCCGGCACACAAATTTCTCCTACTCTGAGGAATCTGCACAGTTCTAAATGGCATGGTTTCCTCCTGAGTGGCAAGCAGAGCCCTGGAGTGTGCCTCAGCTGTTCCCAATCAGGAGGGCTTTGGCGACAAGCTTCCATTTACCAAAGTCTGAAACCCCAAGATAGGGTTAGGGTTAGGGCCTAGGGACATGGCAGGCCCAATCTAGCAGAGCTGAGGTAGGCTTCTCTTTGGGCTGAGGTGAGGGCAGTCATAAGGCAGTGTGCATGTCCTTGTTTTTGACCAGAGAGGCCGCGGAGTTGGGGGTGACCTCAAGGGTCTGGCGGTTTTCTCCCACTCTAAGTGTTCTGCACATTTCTAAATGAAACTGTTTCCTTCTTGATGGGAAGAACGGCCCTGGAGTGTACCTCTGGTGGCCCCAATCAGGAGGATTTGGAAACAGGCTTCCATTACCAAACTCTGAAACCCCTAACTAGGGTGAGAGTTAGGACCTAGGGGCATGGTTGGGCCAATCTAATCCAGGTGTGTGGGCACCACAGATATATCAGTTGTGGACAGTCAAAAGGGCATGCGTAAGCCCCTGTTTTCATCTGATTGAAACTGCGGAATTGGGGGGGGGTGACCTAAGGCCAACAGGCATATTTCTTCTACTCTAAGAGTTCTGCAGAATTGTAAATGGCAGGGTTTCCTCCTGAGTGGCAAACAGCGCCCTGGAGTGTGTATCAGTTCTTCCCAATCAGGAGGGCTTTGGGGCCAGGCTTCCATGGACCAAAGTCTGAATCCCCAAGTGAGGGTTAATGTTAGTGCCAAGGGACAGGCAGGCCTATTCTAACAGAGCTGAGGTGGGATTCTCTGGGGGCTCCTTTGAGGGCAGACATTAGGCACTGGGAATAGCCTTGTTTTTTAGCCAGTGAGGATGTGGAATTTGGGGGTGACCTCAGGGGTCTGGCAGAATTCTCCCACTCTAATGGTTCTGCACATTTCTAAATGACTCTGTTTCTTCCTGAATGGCAAGCAGAACCCTGGAGTGTTCTCAGGTGGCCCAATCAGGAAGACTTTGGATACAGGCTTCCATTACCAAAGTCAAAAACCCCAAACTAGGGTGAGAGTTAGGACTTAGGGGCATGGCTGGGGCAATCTAGCCAAGCTGGGTGGGTTCCACAGGTGTATAAGTTGAGGAGAGTCAAGAGGCTGTGCCTAAGCCCCTGTACTGTGCTGAGTGAAATGGCGAATTGGGGAGGTGCCCTCAGGCTGGCAGGCAGATTTCTGCTACTCTAAGCATTCTGCACAGTTCTAAATGGCTCTGTTCTCTCCTGAGATGCAAGTAGAGCCCTGGAGTGTGCCTCAGCTGTTCCCAATCAGGAGGGCTTCTGGGCCAGGCTTCCATGAACCAATGTCTGAAACCCCAAGCTAGTGTTAGGGTTAGGTTATAGGGACATGACAGGCCTTATCTACCAGAGCTGAGGTGGGCTTCTCTGGGGGCTCAGTTGAGGGCAGTCATAATGCACTGCGTATAGCCTTCTTTTCCATTACCAAAGTCTGAATCCCATAACAAAGATGAGAGTTAGGACTTAGGGGCATGGCTCGGCCATTCTAGCCAAGCTGTGTGGGCTCTACAGGTGTATCAGTTGAGGACAGTCAAAGGCCGTGAGTAGCCCCTGCTTTCGTCTGAGTGAAACCACGGAATTGGGGGAGTTACCTCAGGCCAGCAGGCAGATTCTCCTACTCTAAGTGTTCTTCACAGTGCTAAATGGCACGGTTACCTCCTGAGTGGCAAACAGAGCCCTGGAGTATGCCTCAGCTCTTCCCAATCAGGAGGGCATTGGTGCCAGGCTTCCAGCAACCAAAGTCTGAAACCGCAAGCTAGGGTTAGTGTTAGAGCCGAGGGACCTGGCAGGCCTAATCTACCAGAGTTGAGGTGGGCTTCTCTGGAGGCTCAGTTGAGGGTCATAAGGCAGTGCCTATGCCCTTGTTGTTTACCAGTGAAGCCGCGGAATTTGGGGGTGATCTCAGGGGTCAGGCAGATTTTTCCCACACTAAGGTTTCTGCACAGTTCTAAATGATTCTTTTCCTTTGAAAGGCAAGCAGAGCCCTGGAGTGTGCCTCAGGTGGCCCCAATCAGGAGGATTTTGGATACAGGCTTCCATTACCAAAGTCTGAAACCTCTAACTAGGGTGAGAGTTAGGACCTAAGGGCATGGCTGATCCAATCTAAGTCAGCTGTGTGGGTTCCACAGGTGTATCAGTTGAGGACAGTCTTTAATCCTTGCATAGCCCCCTGTTTTGGGCTGAGTGAAACCGGGGAATTGAGGGGGTGACCTCATGCTGGAAGGTAGATTTCTGCTACTCTAAGAGTTCTGCACAGTTCTAAATGGCACGATTTCCTCCCAAGTGGCAAACAGAGCCCTGGAGTGTGCCTTAAATGATCCCAATCATGAGGGCATTGGGGCCAGGCTTCCATGGACCAAAGTCTCAAAAATCAGTTAAGGGTTAGCATTAGGGCCAAGAGACATGGCAGACCTAATCTACCAAGCTGAGTTGGACTTCTCTGGGGGCTCAGTTGAGGGAATTTAAGGCAGTGTCTATGCCCTTGTTTTTTGTCCAGTGAGGACTTGGAATTTGGTGGTGACATCAGGGGGCACGAAGATTTCTCCTACTCTAACGGGTCTCCACAGTTCTAAATGACTCTGTTTCCTCCTGAAGGGCAAGCAGAGCCCTGGAGTGTGCCTTGGGTGGCCTGAATTAGGAGGGTGTTTGATATAAGCTTTCAATACCAAAATATGAAATCCCTAAATAGGGTGAGAGTTAAGACCTAGGGGCATGGCTGGGCCAATTAAACCCAGCTGTGTGGGCTCCACAGGTGTATCAGTTGAGGACAGTCATAAGGCCGTGAATATGCTCCAGTTTTTTGCTGAGTGAAACCGGGGGATTGGAGGGGTGAGCTCAGGCCGGCAGGAAGATTTCTCCTTCTCTAAGGGTTCTGCATAGTTCAAAATGGCATCCTTACCTCCTGAGTACCAAAGAGCACCCTAGAGTGTGCCTCATCTGTTCCCAATCTGGAGGGCTTTGGGGCCAGTCTTCCATGGACGGAAGTCTGAAACCCCAAGCAGGGGTTAAGGTTAGGTGGGAGGGACAAGGCTGGCCAAATATACCAGAACTGAGGTGTGCTTCTCTGCGGTCTCAGTTGAGAGTACTCATAAGACAGTGTACATGCCCTTGTTTTTTGACCAGTGAGGCCGTGGAATTTGGGGGTGAACTCAGGGGTCAGGCAGATTTCTCCCACTCTAAGGGTTCTGCACATGTCTAAATGACTCTGTTTGCAACTGAATTTCAAGCAGAGCACTGGACTGTGCCTTGGGTGGCCCCAATCAGGAGGAATTTGGATGCAGGCTTCCATTACCAAAGTCTGAAACCCCTAATTCTCACCCTAGTTAGTGGTTTCAGACTTTGGTAATGGGAGCCTGTATCCAAATGCTTCCTGATTGGGGCCAACTTAGGCACACTCCAGGGCTCTGCATACCTTTCAGGAGGAAACAGAGGCATTTAAACATGTGGAGAACTCTCAGAGTGAGAGAAATCTGCCTGACCCCTGAAGTCACCCCCAAATTCCACATCCTCACTGGCTAAAAAACAAGGGCATACACACTGCCTTATGACTGCTCCCAGCCCCCAGCGAAGCCAACCTCAGCTCAGGTAGATTAGGCCTGCCATTTCCCTCTGAACTAACCCTAACCCTAGCTTGGGGTTTCAGACTTTGGTCCATGGAAGTCTGGAACAAAAGCCTTCCTACTTGGGAACAGCTGAGGCACACCGCAGGGCTCTGATTGCCACTCAGGAGAAAACCAAGCCATTTACAACTCTGCAGAACCCTAGGTGTAGGAGAAATCTGTATGCTGGCCTGAGGTCACTCCCCAAATGACCAGGTTTCTCTCAGCACAAAACTGGGGCTTTCACATGGCCTTATGACTGTCCTCAACTGATACACCTGTGGAGCCCACACTGCTGGGTTAGAGTGGTTCAGCCATGTCCCTAGATCCTAATCTCACCCTAGTTCGGGGTTTCAGACTTTTGAAATGGGAGCCTGTATCCAAATTGCTCTTGATTGGGGCCACCTGAGGCACAATCCAGGGCTCTGCTTGCCATTCAGGAGGTAACAGTCATTTAGAAATGTGCAGAACCATTAGAGTGGGAGAAATCTCCCTCATCCCTGAGTTCACCCTCCAAATCCCCAGCCTCACTAGTCAAAAAACAGAGGCATACACTTTGCCTTATGAATGCCCTCAACTGAGCCCCCAGAGAAGCCCATATCAGCTTGGCTAGATTGGGACTGCAATGTCCCTAGGCCTTAACCCTAACACTAGCTTGGCGTTTCAGACTTGGTCCTTAAAACCCTGGTTCCAAAACCTTCTGGACTTGGGACACATGAGGCACAATTCAGGGCTCTGCTTGCATCTCAGGAGGTAACAGAGGCATTTAAAACTGTGCAGAAACTTTCAAGTGGGAGAAATCTGCCTGCCCATCTGAGGTCACCCCCAAATACCCCGGTCTCACTTGGCACAAAACAGGATCTTACTCACAGCCTTGTAACTGTCCTCAACTGCTACACCTGTGGAGCCCACACAGCTGGGTTACATTAGCCCATCCATGCCCCTAGAGCCTAACTCTCACCCTTGTTAGGGGATTCAGACTTTGGTAATGGAAGCCTGTATCCATAATCCTCCTGATGGGGGTGAACTGAGGCACACTCCAGGGCTCTGCTTGCCTTTCAGGAGGAAACAGAGGCATTTACAGCTGTGGAGAACTCTTAGAGTGGGAGAAATATGCCTGTCCCCTGAAGTCACACCCAAATACCACGTCCTCACTGGCTAAAAAACAAGGGCATACACACTGCCTTATGACCGCTCACAACTGAGTCCCCAGTGAAGACCACCTCAGCTCAGGTAGATTAGGCCTGCCATTTCCCTCTGAACTAACCCTAACCCTAGCTTGGGGTTTCAGACTTTAGTCCATGGAAGCCTGGAACCAAAGCCAGCTGAGGCACACCGCAGGGCTATGTTTGCCACTCAGGAGGAAACCGTGCTATTTAGAACTCTGCAGAACCCTTAGAGTAGGAGAAATCTGACTGGTGGCCAGAGGTCACCCCGCCAATTACCCGGTTTCTCTCAGCACAGAACTGGGGATTTCACACAGCCTTATGACTGTCCTGAACTGTTACACCTGTGGAGCCCACACTGCTGGGCTAGAGAGGCTCAGCCATGTCCCTAGATCCTAACTCTCACACTAGTTCGGGGTTTCAGACTTTGGTAATGGGAGCCTGTATCCAAATTCCTCCTGATTAGGGCCACCTGAGGCACACTCCAGGTCTCTGCTTGCCATTCAGGAGTTAACAGTCATTTAGAAATGTGCAGAACCCTTAGAGTGGGAGAAATCTCCCTGATCCCTGAGTTCACCCCAAAATGCCCCAGCCTCACTAGTCAAAAAACAGAGGCATACACATTGCCTTATGACTGCCCTCAACTGAGCCCCCAGAGAAGTCCACTTCAGCTCTGCTAGATTGGACCTGCCATCTCCCTAACCCCTAACCCTAACACTAGCTTGAGGTTTCAGAGTTTGGTCCTCGGAAGCCTGGCCCAAAAGACTTATTGATTGGGGACCCCTGAGGCTCACACCAAGGCTCTGCTTGCATCTCAGGAGGGAACATAGCCATTTATAACTGTGCAGAACCCTTGGAGTGGGAGAAATCTGCCAGCCCATCTTAGGTTACCTCCGAATACACCAGTTTCACTCAGCACAAAACCGTGTCTTACGCACGGCCTTATAACTGTCCTCAACTGATACACCTGTGGAGCCCACACATCTGGGTTAGATTGGCCCAGCCATTCCCATAGGTCCTAATTCTCACCCTAGTTAGTGGTTGCAGACTTTGGTAATGGGAGCCTGTATCCAAATTCCTCCTGGTTGGGGCCACCTGAAGCAAACTCCAGGGCTCTGCTTGCCATTCAGGAGGAAAGAGTCATTTAGAACTGTGCAGAACCCTTAGAGTGGGAGAAATCTCCCTGATACCTGATTTTACCCACAAATCTGCAGCCTCACTAGTCAAAAAAAAAAAAAAGGAATACACACTGCCTTATGACTGCCCTCAACTGAGACCCCAGAGAAGCCTACTTCAGCTCTGCTAGATTGGGCCTGCCATGTCCCTAGGCCCTAACCCTAGAACAAGCTTGGGGATTCAAACTTTGGTCCTAGGAAGCCTGGCAAAAAGGACTTATTGATTGGGGACACCTGAGGCACACTCCCGGGCTCTGCTTGCATTTCAGGAGGGAGCAGAGCCATTTAGAACTGTTCAGATCCCTTCAAGTGGGGGAAATCTGCCTGCCCATATTAGGTCACCCCCGAATACCCCGTTTTCACTCAGCACAAAACAGGGTCTTACGCACGGCCTTATAACTGTCCTCAACTGATACCACTGTGGAGCCCAAACTGCGGGGTTTTATTGGCTCAGCTGTTCCCCTAGGTCCTAAATCTCACCCTAGTTAGGGGTTTTAGACTTTGGTAATGGAAGCTTGTATCCAAATTCGTCCTGATGGGGTCCACCCAAGGCACAATCCAGGGCTCTGCATGCCATACAGGTGGAAACACAGTCATTTAGAACTGTGCAGAACCCTTAGAGTGGGAGAAATCTCCCTGATACCTGAGTTGATCCCCAAATTCCACAGACTCAGTAGTCGAAAAAAAAAAAAAAGGAATACACACTGCCTTATGACTGCCCTCAACTGAGCCCCCAGAGAAGCCCACTTCACTCTGCTAGATTGGGTCTGTAGGGCTCTGTTTGCTACTCAGAAGGAAACCGTGCGATTTAGAACTATGCAAACCTTAGAGTAAGAGAAATCTGCCTGCCGGCCTGAGGTCACCCCCCCAATTCCTCGGGTTCTCTCAGCACAAAACAGGGTCTTACCCACTGACTTATAACTGTCCTCAACTGTTACACCAGTGGAACCCACACAGTTGGGTTAGATTTGTCCAGCCATGCCCGTAGGTCCTAATTCTCACTGTAGTTAGTGGTTTCATACCTTGGTAATGGTAGCCTATATCCAAGTTCCTCCTGATTGGGGCCACCTGAGGCAAAAATCCAGGGCTCTGCTTGCCATTCAGTAGGAAACAGAGTCATTTAGAACTGTGCAGAACCCTTAGAGTGGGAGAAATCTCCCTGATACCTGAATTGACCCGCCAGTCAGTAGCCTCACTAGTCCAAAAAAAAAAAAAAAAAGGGATACACACTGCATTAAGACTGCCCTCAACTGAGCTCCCAGAGAAGCCCACTTCAGCTCTTCTAGATTGGGCCTGCCATGTCCCTTGGCCGTAACCCTAGAACTAGCTTGGGTTTCAGACTTTGTTCCGAGGAAGCCTGGCCCAAAGGACTTATTGATTGGGGACAACTGAGGCACACTCCTGGACTCTGCTTGCATTTCAGGAGGGAACAGAGCCATTTAGAACTGTTCATAACCGTTCGAGTGGGAGAAATCTGCCTGCCCATCTTAGTCACCCCCGAATACACCAGTTTCACTCAGCACAAAACAGTGTTTTATGCACCGCCTTATAACTGTCCTCAACGGATACCACTGTGGAGCCCACACAGCTGGGTTTTATTAGCTCAGCTGTTCCCCTAGGTCCTAATTCTCACTGTGGTTAGGGGTTTCAGACATTGGTAATGGGAGTCTGTATCTCAATTCCTCCTGATTGGGGCCAACTGAGGCACACTGTAGTTCTCCACTTGCCTTTCAGGAGGAAAGAGATTCATTTATAACTGTGCAGAATCCTTAGAGGGGGAGAAATCTGCCTGACCAGAGGTCACCCCCAAACTCCGCATCTTAACTGGCTAAAAAACAAGGTTATAAGCACTGTCTTATGACTGCCCTCTACTGAGCCCCCAGAAAAGCCCACTTCAGCTCTGGTAGATTGGCCCTGCCATGTACCTCGGCCCTAACCCAAATCCTAGCTTGGAGTTTCAGACTTTGGTCCTAGGAAGCCTAGCCCCAAAGACGAATTGACTGGGGACATCTGAGGCTCACCCCAGGGCTCTGTTTAACTCTCAGGAGGTAACAGAGCCATTAGAACTCTGCAGAACCCTTCAAGTGGAGAAATCTGCCTGCCCACCTTAGGTCACCCCTGAATACACCGGTTTCACTCAGCAGAAAACAGTGTCTTTTGCACGGCCTTATAACTGTCATCAACTGAAACACCTGTGGAGCCCACACGCCTGGGTTAGACTGGCCCAGCCATGCCCCTAGGTCCTAATTCTCACCCTAGTTAGGGGTTTCTGACTTTGGTAATGGGGGCCTGTATCTCAATTCCTCCTGATTGGGGTCAATTGAGGCACACTGCAGTTCTCCGCTTGCCTTTCAGGAGAAAAGAGAGTCATTTAATACTGTGGAGAACCCTTAGAGGGGGAATCTAAATCTCCACCGATTTAAATGGCTCTGTTTCCTCCTAAAAGGCAAGGAGATCCCTGGAGTATGCCTCAGGTGGAGCCAATCAAGAAGTCTTTGTGCCAGGCTTCCTAGGACCAAAGTCTGAAACCCCAAGTTCGTGCTAGGTTTA
>ML108996.1:1808-57265 GCA_003697995.1 Taxidea taxus jeffersonii
TGTAAACTTGGTAAATATTTCTTGGGTTGACCTTGCTTTTGTGGCATTTAGCGTAAGGCCACTTATTCTGCACTTTCCCCCTCCATTATCTTCTTGCTCCCAAGTTCCATTAACTCTATGCTTCTCACTGGGCGAGGTACTTTTATTTCACAGGTGTATAGCTTAGGTTACTCAATGCCATAGAAGAAATATTGGACATATTCCTGGAGCATAATTTTTATACCGCGATTATTAGGAAAAATATCTTAACATAAAAAACAATAAAGTATATGTAAACATTTTCAGTGTTTGAGGCTTTTGAGATGGCTTGTACAGGTGTCCTGTTTCTTCCAGGATAACGGGTTCCATACAGCTTCACCTGTGGGAGACCTAGGCACCATTTTGCTTGTTGGAACATCATCTATCCAACCTCTTTTCTTCTTTCCTTGTTCAGCTCAGTTTAGATCTTAGGACCAGTCTTTAAATAAGTCTGTCTCCTTCCTTCTAATCTTTCCTCCTCCAGTTCCATTCTCTACACTGATGCTGTAACTTTTATAGGAGTGTGAATCTAATTATATCATTCTCTTTAAAAATGTCAACCCACAACCACCTAAGTGTAATTTCTGCCCATTTCTCTTTCTTTGATTCATTCTTTTTTTTTTTAAGCAATAGAAGTTTATTAAGCAAGTATACAGAAAAAGCTCTCAGGAGTGAGAGGGGTTCTGACAGGGTTGCCCTCTGCCTGTTTCCTTACCTGAGCTCCACTCGTGTTCAAAATGTCCCAGCAGCCCTCATCAGCTTATAGAACCCCTTGGTTATGCTTTCTCTCATACTTTCAGGATTTTACACTCTTCCCTCTGCGTGGAATACCCTTTCCACAACCCCCATCTACTAGCCTAGAGACTGTTCCTTTAAGATTTAGTTCTCTAGCACCATCTAGTCTCTTCCGGGGAAGCTGCCCTAATTTCTTCCCCACCCGTGGGCTTTTCTTTGCCACAAAGAACCCCGTGCCTACCTCACTTACTAGATTATGAGCCTGAGTGTGTGGACAGTGCCTCATGGTTACTTCTGAAACCCTGTGCTTGTAAAATACACTTATTAGTTGAGACTGAAATATACTCCAGGTCTCTTTCTAAGAGCCAGAAGACTGAAATATATAACTTAGTGTTTCTTCAGGTCAAAATCTAGGTTCATAGTTTATTAATAAACAGCAACAAAACTGAAACTCTCCAACTCAAATGCACAGTGTGAGAAGCTCTAAAACTTCATCAATGTATCAGATTTTAGGAACTCAGTCCTATTTAATCTACGCTAGAATACAGGATTAAAAAAAAGTGACAGAATTTTCAAGTTTTATTTTCTATGTTTCAACATTCATAATACAGACTTTAATCTGATAAAGTCTGACCCCAATTAGACTGTTAATTATTTCCATTTGTAACTAGTTAAATCAGAGAAAAAATTTAATTTCAAATATATGCCACCAAAAATAAATATTCACTTAATGTAGTCTTATCTGTTTTTTATCAAAAGACATTTCTTCCCCAAATAATGATTCTAAGATAAATTCAAGATTTCTTTGAATGAAAAAAAAAATACACCTTCTAAAACAGTGAGCTTATAAAACAATGCAGGGGACTGCTAGAGGTACTCTAAGAGGAAAGTATGTCCACTGAAAAGGAAATTTAAAACATGACATTAAACTTTTATGAAAAAAAACTTTTTTTTAAGATTTTATTTGACAGACAGAGATCACAAGTAGGCAGAGAGGCAGGCAGAGAGAGAGAGAGAGGAGGAAGCCGGCTCCCTGCTGAGTAGAGAGCTGGATGTGGGGCTGGATCCCAGCACCCTGGGATCATGACCTGAGCCCAAGGCAGAGGCTTTTACCCAACTGAGCCACCCAGGCGTCCCAACTTTTATGAAAAATTTTAACAGGGCCTTTACTTCATTTACTTTTAGCTTTTCCATTAATACCGGGAGAGAAATTAGACAGTCTGTAATGAAACTTAGAAAAATTTCTTTTTCCATAAAGCAAACTTATAAATCTTTCCCTTTGGCTCCTTCTTCCAATCCTCCTTCACTGTGCTGAAGAGCTATTGAGTTCTTCCAGATATTTGGGTAGGCAGGTGGTTTCTAAGCTGACTGGGCTTTCCAGGTAGGTAGTTCCTGCACAGGGTTTTCCGGTCACTGGATCTATGACTCGTCCGACTTTGAAAATGATCTCGGCCAGTTCATGTTTCACGTGCTTTGTTCGTGGAACAGGCAGAGCTTTGAGAAGCACAATATCCCCAACTGTGCACTGCTGAAGAGCATCGTGGGCAAAGTAGGTTTTTCGTTTATTAAAATACTGTTGAAAGAAGGGGGAACAAAACAGTAGTTCCCATCTGTGATCTGACAATACAGTACAGAGTATGAAAAATTATGCACGGAAAACAAGCTGGGACTTGGGAAAAAAAAAAAAGAATACACTTGAGAAGGCTTCTAATACAAAAATTACCTGCTTAATTTCTGGAAAAACAGCTAAACTCTAGAGTGGATCATGTCCCTGAGCTCTCTAGCCTATTACCTTCAGTATCCTTGTCTATCAACCATCATCATTCTTTACCCTTATTTAAACTCTTCCTTCCTAATGGAGCCTTCTCTCCAGCCTATAAACATGCTACTTTCACTTCTAGCTGTGTGATCTGGGGAAGTCACTTAATCATCCCGAGTTTAGTTCCCCCCCGCCCCACAACAAAAAATGAGGCTCCAATATCTGCATCTCTAAAGTTATCCAGAGAATCAAATGTTATAATAAAAAAAACAACAACACAAACTTAGCCCCATGTGTGGCTCAAACTTCAGACTGAGCCACAGATGGCCAACAACAACCTTGCTACAGAAGGTATTCTCATTCTACATGCGAGAAAACAGGTCTGGAGTAAGGCAATGGGCATAGCTAGTAAACAAGAGTCAATATTCAAACTAAGGTATTCTGACTCTCATGCTGTCAGTCTCCAGCTTGCTCCTGTGTTACTGTTGTTAATAAAAGACCACTTTATTTTGCTCCCTAACCCACTTGGTGCCCCCTTCCCTCAACTCTGTCACCTCTGAGGTGCCTGGGTGGCTCACCCGGTTAAGTGTCTGTTTTTGGCTCAGGTCATGATCCCAGAGTCCTGGGAATGAGTCCTGCATCAGGCTCCTTGCTTCTCCCTCTGCCCCTCCCCCTTCCTGGGCTCACTCTCTCTCTCAAATAAAATCTTTAAAAAACCAAAACACCCTGTCACCTCTGCTCCTGTGTTTTTCATCCTAGATAGCAAAAGGCATTTCTACCTCCCTGTATTCCCAACCTTGAATGCAGCGCCATCCCTGGCACTTTCCTCTTCCTTCCTTGTACTTCTAACAAATCAAAGACTCTATTTTTTCTGAAATCTACTTTTCCCACTCCATTCCCATTACTCCAAGGACTGTTCAGGTCCTTATATCCAGTTCTAGACTTTTGCAAAAGCTTTCTTACCCACTTCCTTACATCCAGTCCTCACCCTATGTCTCCAAGTCTGCCTTCCTTTGCCTATACTGTGAGATCCAAAAATACCACACCCAAGACCTCTCTCAGTCCAGCTCCGAGTGTTCTTCCACTCACTCAACCATAGCCAGTGCCTACTGGAGGTCAAGCTCTGGGCTTGATCTTGCCAAACTACTTGTTTTTCCTGCACAATGTCATGCCCTTTAATGGCTAAAAGAACTTCCATAAACCACCCATCATGGCCAAAATGACACCCCCCCCCAAACCTGGTCCTTTGGATAAAAGCCTTTCTGAGACTCAGCCCAAATATCTCTTAACTGAGGATGCCCCCCTTCACCCATGTGGGAAGATAACAGGTGCCCTGCTCTCTGCTCCCAGTACTCTGCATACGAATGACTATAGCAGTTATCAGACCCAGTTAAAATGAACTCTATGTGTCCCCGGAATTTGAGAATGAACCATGATCACTTACCAGCACAGTGTCTGGTTCCCAGCTGATGCTCAGTGCATCTGTTCTGGGGGAACTGTTTCTCTGCTCAGAACCCACAACATGCTGTGATTTACCAGGGTCTTCTGAAAAAGGACATCCCTCACCTTTAATAAATAGGGATCCAAAACGAGCCTGGTCACTCTCACTTTGGCTGTTTTTTGCATTGCTGTTCCAATCACCTTCCCCACGATCCACTTGGCGTGGACGGATGAACGAACTACTGACATTGCGTGGCTTTGGTCACCTGCAAAACAAATTCCAAAGTTTAATACGCGGGCTGTTAGGGCTCACAAAATGAACTTTGTTGCCAGAACTGCTGACGTTCAGAAACATCTTTTGTCGGCCTCGTGGCATCGCCACTTTACAGACGCTTACGTTCACTGCCTCCTTCGCCCAACCTTTCCCCGCCACACCGTTTACTGAGCCGGCACCTGAACCCGGGCCTCAGTTTCCCCGCGCACAACGGGAGCGGCCACAGGGCTGCTCTGAGGGTGCGCAACCGCGGCGTCCCGATTCCGTTCCTTCCGCGGAGCGTGCCTAACCCCGAGGGCTCCGGCCCCGCTACTCGCGCGCAAGGCCTAGACCGCCGGGTGTCCCCGCCCTCGGAGGGCACCGCCGCCTGGGACTTTCTCAGTCCGTCAACGCTGGGTCCGGCCGCCGGACCTGGGGTACCCTGGGGTGACTGACCCTCCCGCCCCGCACTACTCCGGGTCAGGCACTCGCCTCGCCTCCAGGCTCTCACCGGACGGCGTCCTCCTCCTCCGGATTCACGCACTGCAGCTGCAGGACGCGGGCCGCGCTCGCCAACCCGCTCGGCTTCTCCCGCGCGTGCTGCTGACGGCCGGCCGGAGCGCGGGCCGGAGCGCGATGACGTCACGTTCTCGCACGACGGCTCCTCTCATTGGCCGCGGGTCCCTTGGGCCGTGGGCGGGGTAAAGGCATGGCCCCGCCCACTTCCCTTAAAGGGAACGGCGGCGGGTGGGTAAACCGGGGACCTGTACCTGTGCCTTGTGCCCGCGCGGTCCTTCTGGAGCGTGGAGGATTTCGGCCTTTCCTTCAACTATTCCACTCGGTTTCCTCTTTTTCCGCCGAGCTCCCAGGCTTGGACAAGGCCTTCCAGATCGGAGGAACCTCGTTCATTCATTAAACACCGGACACTGCCACAGGACGAGGCCTAAGCGTTCGACCCGCACAGATGCTTTAAAGAAAACCTGCAGGTTTCGGCGCGCAGCTTGCGTTTACACGTCGCGTCTCAGTATCCAGGAGACCGAGAAGTCCAGCGTCGGCGCACTTACGTGCGGCCGTGCGGAGCGGCTCCGTGGGCCGGGAGCTGCCTGACGCCGCGACCGATCGGGAACCACGAGCCCTGACGCCGCCGACCGATCGGGAACCACGAGCCCTGACGCCGCCGACCGATCGGGAACCACGAGCCCTGACGCCGCCGACCGATCGGGAACCACGAGCGGCGGGAATCAGCAGCCGCTGGCACAGGCCGCCCGGGGGCAGCCACGGAGACGGCTTGGCAACTGCTGGGGGAGGGCGGACGGTAAGAACGCGCCCACCCGCGAGTCTGTCCGAGCTCACGGCGTGCTCGGCAGCGGCGCGGAGGCCTCCTTGGATTCCGCGCTCGGCAGGAGGGTGGGGAGAGAAGACGGCTGCCCCAGCCGAGCCCAGAGAGACGTGCGTTCCCACCGGCAGGACCCGTGCCCTTTCTCCACGTCCTCTCCCGCACGTTCTTTCCCGTCTTGTCGACTTTGGCCGCTCTCACTGCTGTAAGGTGGCATCTCCGTGCCGTTTGGATTTGGGTCTCCCTGATGGCTAAAGGGTGTGGAGATTCCTTAAGAAACTAAAACTGGAGCTTCCCTGTGCCCCTGCCATCGCACTGCCGGTATTTACCCCAGCGATACAGATGCGGTGAACAGAAGGGCCATCTGCACCCCAGTGTCGCCAAACTGTGGAAAGAGCCAAGATGCCCTTCAGCGGACGGATGGATAAGGAAGATGTGGCCGGTCTAGACTATGGAGTATGATGCCTCCATCCGGAAGGATGAATCCCCAACCGTTGTATCAACAGGGACGGGACCGGAGGAGATTATGCTGAGGGAAATGAGTCGAGCGGAGAGAGTCAATTAGCATATGGTTTTGCTTATTTGTGGAGCATAAGGAATAACGCGGAGGTCACTGGGAGATGGAGATGAAAAGGGAGTTGGGGGAAACTGGAGGGGGAGATAAACCATGAGAGACTGTGGACTCTGAGAAACAACCTGGGGGTTTTGGAGGGGAGGGTGAGCCTGGTGGCGGGTATTATGGAGGGCGCATATTGCATGGAGCATTGGGTGTGGTGCATAAACAATGAATTCTGGAACACTGAAAAGAAATTTAAAAAATAAATAATAAAAAAAGAAGTATAAAACAATTGTAGGTTATGGGAACCTGGAGAAAGGAATGCATACTTTTGTGGAGAGAAGGCTTGATCAATACATTGTTCTTGACCAGGGGCTATATAGCTTGAGAGGAGAGGGCATAGGATTTGGGAAGGGCATTTGAGGTGCTAAGAGAACATGTGCAGGGGTGCTGGGGGTTGAAAGGCACTATAAGGAGCAGGAGGCTGATAAGCCAGGACACACTGTCAGGAGAAGAACGGCAGGGATAGAAACTGGTCAGAGATAGGCCTCTACCTTGTTAAGGGCCTGACCTCACTTTTTGTTCTAAATGAGAAGCCTTTGAGAGATATGAATACTTTTGCTAGCCTTCAATATCATTGTGGTAGGAGTGCGGAAGAGAGGAGAAATGTTGGGGAGATTGGAGGCACTTTGTCAGGGGATGGTGAAAACCTAAATTGAAGCAGTGGGAATGGAAGAAAGAAAGTGGGTGGAGAAGTGATTGGGAAATTGATCATGCAAGGGGACAGAGAGGAGGGGGCAAGGGGCAAGGGGCCAGAGAGGAGGTAAGAGTGTGTGCAAGTGTGGCAAAACCTTAACATGTCCACACCTGAGCTCCTTGTCCCTCAACCTTACTCCACCTCCTTTTCTCAAAGGGATCATCATGCACTCAATTAGTCAGGCACATCTTGGACTACACTCTCCTCTCTTCTTCTTCTTCTTCTTCTTTTTTTTTTTTTTAAAGATCTTATTTATTTTTTTGACAGGCAGAGATCACAAGTAGGCAGAGAGGCAGGCAGAGAGAGAGAGAGGAGGAAGCAGGCTCCCCGCTAAGCAGAGAGCCCGATGCGGGGCTCGATCCCAGGACCCTGGAATCATGACCTGAGCCGAAGGCAGAGGCTTTAACCCACTGAGCCACCCAGGTGCCTCTCTCCTCTCTTCTTTTATGAGTATTGTCATTTCTACCTCCCAAATATTTATTTTCTATTTCTCTCCAGCTCCACTAACCCAAGCCACCATCATTTCTGACTTAGACAAATGCAATTGGCATCCTTTAATTCTTTGCTTCCGTTCTTGCCTTTCTCTACATAGCAGTCGGAATATGCACATTGGATCATGGCATTTCCTTGTTTAAAAACCCTATATATGGGTGCCTGGGTGGCTCAGATGGTTAAGTATCTGCCTTCAGCTCAGGTCATGATCTCAGGGTCCTGGGATCCAGTCCTGTGTCAGGCTCCCTGCTCAGTGGGGAGTCTGCTTCTCCCTCTGCCCCTCCCCTGCTTATACTCTCTTTGTCTCTATCCCTCTCAAATGAATAAATAAAAAAATTTAAAAAAAACACCAAAACCCTAACTGCTTCCCATTGCACTTGAATACATTTCAAGATCCTTAAAGGGCCTACAGGGTTGTACCATTTAGGAGTGCTTTTGGTGAATGTCTGCCTATCAGTCAGGTAAACAAATAGAAGTTCTTAGGGGTGGTGTCCCATCATGAAACAGGGTGTTGAGAGGTTCGCAATCCAGGTCTAGTGAGGGGCTCAACAATGTCATCAAGGAGTCATGTGCTTTCTATCTTTTATCTGCTATCCTTAGTGCTTTGGCTTCTCATGGGTGCAAGATGGCTGCAGTAGTACCAGGAAGCACACTGAGTATCATGGCATAAAGGAGGAGCAAGAGCAGCATCAGCCTGTCTGTCTTTTTATCAGGGAAGCAAAAACTTCTGCTATGTCTTCTTCACCAGAACTGCGCCACATGGCCACCATTAAAGCCTCAGTTTTAAGAGAGGCTGGGAAGATGTGTATACAGCATCTTTACCTCTGTATTGGAAGCAGGCAAGTGAGAAAGGGGATTGGGAGTGGAAGTAGCTGCGGTAAATGTCTTTTGTTTACTTCTCCATCTCAATTTATGTTCACCACCCTGTTAGCCACTATGCTCCAATTATACTCTTAGTTTCTTGCATAAGCCAAGTTTAGTGAATCCTTTTATCCTGAGATTCTAGTCTTTCTTCACTACAAAGAAATTCTTTTAATCCTACCTTTCTTCTTTCTCTTCCTCCCTTCCTCCATTTCCCCCTTCCTTCCTTTATAGTTTCTCTTCTTTAGTTTGTAATTATTTCCTTCTGGAAGGTCTTGAAGAATTTAGATTTTGCATAGGTTGAAAATGTATATATTTGTACCTTTTTTTTTTTTAAGATTTTATTTATTTATTTGATAGAGATGACAAGTAGGCAGAGAGGCAGAGAGAGAGGAGGAAGCAGGCTCCCTGCTGAGCAGAGAGCCGGATGTGGGGCTCCATCCTAGGACCCTGAGATCATGACCTGAGCGGAAGGCAGAGGCTTTAACCCACTGAGCCACCCAGGCATCCCTATTTGTACCTTTTTAAGACCTTGAAATACATAGGAATTTTTCAGATGATTAATTAATTTATAATCTATTATTTCGTTAATCCCTGGCAAAAGTGTATTTTTTACAGCCTTAGAACATGTCATTGTTTCTCTCCCCACTCTCTTTAGATCTCTATGTTCTATCTGGCATTTCCTTTTTAGACAATCCAGCATTATTTCTGTCAAATTTTTTGGCACAGTTATAAAACCTTTTTAGTATTTGAAAATCACTTCTTTTTTATTTTTATTTTTTTAAAGATTTTATTTACTTATTTGATAGACAGAGATCACAAGTAGGCAGAGAGGCAGAGAGAGAGAGGAGGAAGCAGGCTGTCCGCAGAGCAGAGAGCCCGATGCGGGGCTCGATCCCAGGACTCTGGGATCATGACCCGAGCCAAAGGCAGTGGCTTTAACCCACTGAGCCACCCAGGCGCCCCTGAAAATCACTTCTGTATGTAGGTTTTCTTATCACACACATTTTTACAGATTTTATTTATTTTTATTTTTTATTTATTTATTTTTATTTTTTTTTAAAGATTTTATTTATTTATTTGTTAGAGAGAGAGAGAGCACAGGCAGACAGAGTGGCAGGCAGAGGCAGAGGGAGAAGCAGCTCCCTGCCGAGCAAGGAGCCCGATGTGGGACTCGATCCCAGGACGCTGGGATCATGACCTGAGCCGAAGGCAGCTGCTTAACCAACTGAGCCACCCAGGCGTCCCCACAGATTTTATTTTATGGTTATGTGATCCACTCATTTTATATTATAGTACACCAGCCATACTCTATTTTCTATCATATCTGTGAAGTGGATGCTAATTCTTTCATATCTCTGAATCATCATTAGACTAAGTTGTACACATTTTATTTTTCAAAGTTCTTATCTAAATTTCAGTTAGTTCACATATAGTGTAATAGTCATTTCACGTGTATGATATGGTGGTTCCACACCTTCCATACAAGTGCAGTCCTTAATCCCGCCGCCTATTTAGCTCCTCTCCCCACCTCCCCTCTGATAACCATCAGTTTGTTCTCTGTAGTTGAGTCTGGCTCTTGGTTAGCCTCTCTCTCTTTTTTCTTTGCTTATTTGTTTTGTTTCTTAAACTCCACATAGGAGAGCAATCATAGGGTATTTGTTTTTCTCTGAATGACTTATTTTGTTTAGCTTTATACTCTCTAGCTCCATCTGTGTCATTGTGAATGGTGAGATTTCCTTCTTCTTTATGGCAGAGTAATATAGAATCTTACATCTTCCTTATCCATTCATTGGTTGATGGACGCTTGGGCTATTTCCATAATTTGGCTATTTCAGATAATGTTGTTATAAACATTGGGGTGCACGTATCCCTTTGGATTAGTATTTTTGTATTCTTTGGGTAAATACCTAATGGTGCAATTGCTGGCTGATAGGGTAGCTCTATCTTTAACTTTTTGAGGAAACTCCACACTGTTTTCCAGAATGGCTGCATCAGTTTGCATTCTGATCAACAGTGCAAGAGGGTTCCCCTTTTTTCACATCCTCACCAACACCTGTTGTTTTATGTGTTGTTGATTTTAGCTGTTCTGACAGGAGTGAGGTGATGCCTCATTGTGGCTTTCATTTGCATTTCCCTGATGCCGACCAATGCTGAACATCTTTTCATGTGTCTGTTGCCCATCTGTATGTTTTCTTTGGAAAAATGTCTGTTCATGTCTTCTGTCCTTTTTTGAATTGGATTATTCACTTATTGGGTGTTAGGTTTCATAAGTTCTTCACATATTTTGGATACTAACCCTTTATCCAATATGTCATTTGAAAATATCTTCTCCCATTTCATAGGTTGCCCTTTAGTTTTGTTGATTGTTTCCTTTGCTGTGCAGAACTTTCTATTTGGATGAAGTTTATTTTTGCTTTTGTTTTCCTTGCCTCAGGAGACATATCCATAAAGAAGTTCCTATGGCCGATGTTAAAGAATTTACTGCCTATGTTCTCTTCTAGAATTTTTATGGCTTCAGGTATCACATTTAGGTCTTTCATCCATCTTGAATTTACTTTTATGTGTGGTGTAAGAAAGTGGTCCAGTTTCATTCTTTTGTATGCTCTTCTCCAGTTTTCCCAACACAATTTGTTGAAGAGCCTGTCTTTTTTCCATCAGATATTCTTTGTCAAAGATTAGTTGACCAGGGGCGCCTGGGTGGCTCAGTGGGTTAAAGTCTCTGCCTTCGGCTCGGGTCATGGTCCTGGGGGTCCTGGGATCGAGCACTGCATCGCGCTCTCTGCTTCACAGGGAGCCTGCTTCCTCCTCTCTCTCTCTGCCTGAGTCTCTGCCTGCTTGTGATCTCTGTCTGTCAAATCAATCAATCAATCAATCTTATATATTAGTTGACCATGTATTTATGGGTTCATGTGGGTTTTCTATTCTGTTTCATTGATCTATGTGTCTGTTTTTGTGCCAGTATCATACTGTCTTGATCACTACAACTTTGTGATATAACGTGAAGCCTGGAATTGTGATTCCTCCAGTTTGCTTTTCTTTTTCAAGGTCTCTCTGGCTCTTGAGGGTCTTCTGTGGTTCCATACAGATTTTAGGATTATGTGCTCTAGCTCTGTGAAAAATGTTTTTGGTGTTTTGATAGGGATTGCATTAAATCTGTAGATACTTTGGGTAGTATAGATGTTTTAACAATATTTGTTCTTCCAATCTATGAGCATGGAATGTCTTTTCATTTCTCAGTCTTGTCTTCAATTTCTTTCATCAGTGTTTTCATAGTTTTCAGAGCACAAGTCTTTCATCTCTTTTTGGTTAGGTTTATTCCTGGTATCTTATTGTTTTTGGTGTGATTGTAAATGGGATTGGTTTCTTAAATTTCTCTTTCTACTGCTTCATTATTGGTGTATAGTAATGCAATAGATTTCTGAACATTGATTTTGTATCCTGTGACTTTACTGTATTTATCATTCTAGCAGGTTTTTGGTGGATTTTTTCAGGTTTCCTTCCTTCCTCCCTTCCTCTCTTCCTTCCTTCCTCCCTTTCTTCCTTTCTCCCTCCTTCCCTTACTTCCTTCCAGAGATTTTTTTTTCCTTTCAGATATTTTATTATTTGACAGAGCATGGGCAGGAAAGCATAATTGGGGGGGTGGCTGTCAGAGGGAGAAGGAGAAGTAGTCTCCCCACTGAGCAGGGAGCCTGATGTGGTTTGATCCTAGGACTCCGGGATTATGACCTGAGCCAAGGGCAGATGCTTAACTGACTGAGGCACCCAGGTTCCCTCTTTCAGGTTTTCTACATAGAGTATGATGTCATCTGCAAATAATGAAAGTTAGACTTCTTCCTTGTTGACTTGGATGCCTTTTATTTCTTTTTTTTTTAAAAAGATTTTATTTATTTATTTGTTAGAGAGAGAGAGCGCGAGCATAGGCAGACAGAGTGGCAGGCAGAGGCAGAGGGAGAAGCAGGCTCCCTGCCATTTTTATTTCTTTTTATTGTCTGATTACAGTGGCTAGGACTTCTAGTACTATGTTAAATAATAGTGGTTAGAGTGGACATCTCTGTCTTGTTCCTGACTGTAGAGGAAAAGCTCTCAGTTTTTTCCCATTGAGGATGATATTAGCCATGGGTTTTTCATATATGACCTTTATTCTGTGGACGTATGTTCCCTCTAAACCTATTTCCTTGAGGGTTTTTGATCATAAATGGATGTTATACTTTGTCAAAGAATATATGAAGGAGCGAATAAAATACTAAAAGGGTGGAAAAGACCCCAGGAAAATGTGCTTTAATCAAATCAGAACAGACCCCAAATGATGGGGGAAGAATGAATGGTGGTAAAAAGAAGTTCAGGAAAAAAAAATTTTAAAAAATAAAGGAAAAATAAAAAAGGAAAAAATATATATATTAGACTCGTGAATAGAACAGGGTCACCCACTTAACTTTGGGAGTTTTTTGGTCTCTTGGAGGCAATTACCTCCCAAAATTTTAAAGAATTTTAAAGAATGAAGAACATATATACGGGTAAACACAAGGAAGGGATGGAATATGACTATAAAGATGAAATTTTTTTTAATTTCTAAAAAAGGAACTGATAAGATAAGTTGGTTGGGAGAATAAAGAAAGTGGAGAGAATTTGCTCAGGCTGGAGACTAGAACAAAGCCCTGTGAGAGATTTAGGGTATATTTCGATCTATTAGAAGAAGTTGTATCCCAAATTTTTTTAGAAGAAAATACCCTATGTGTATACAAAAAATAAAGTTAGATAGAATGAAGGATAAAGTATGACTATAATAATGAAGGCTCAAAAAAGATTTTTTAAAAAAATGTTAAGATAAACTAGCTAAAAAATGTTAAAAGAGGAAAGGGTAAAAGTTAATAAATTTAGCAGAAGAAAAAAATAAAATAAAAAAAATTAACTTTGCAAGACTAAAGAATCATGGGGAGAAAGCCATGAATTCCTTGCTTTGCTTTCTCCTCCTCTGGAATTCCACTGTTCTCCTTGGCAAGTGAACTTCGTCTTGGCTGGATTTCTTGTTGATCTTCTCGGGGAGGGGCCTGTTTTAGTGATTCTCAAGTGTCTTTGCCGGAGGCAGAATTGGGCCACCCTTACCAGGGGCTGGGCTGAATAATCCGCTCAGGTTCGCTTTCCTCGGGTTCGCTTTCGGGAGCTTTTGTTCCCTGAACGCGTTCCGTAGAGCTCTGGAGGGCAGGAATGAACATGGCGGCTGCCCAGTCTCCAGCCCGGAGGAGCCGAGAGCTCGGGCCCTGCTCCTCAGTGCACCCTTGGAGAAAAGCGCTCAATCGCTGCCGTCTCCCTGGCCTCTGGCCTCGCTCTGAGCTCACCCGGCCTGGGACCAAGCGTCTCTGTCTCTGGCACACAGCCCCGCCTGGAGTCTCCGAACCACGCAGATCCCTGCGCTCTTCCAGGGCCGTCTCCCCGATCTCGTGGGGTCTCTCCTCACAGAGCAGTGTCCTATGCCACGGACCACAATTTAAGGTAACCCCGAGTTGAGAGCTCACTCCTCGGCTCCGTCTCTGCCACTGGCTTCCCCGCTCTAATACCTGCCAGCTCTGTGACACTCAGACACCCTGATCCTTCTGTGACCCCCGCGGGACCTGAGGCCACGCTGTCCCCGTGTGGGCTTCACCCCGGCTTAGCCTCTGGTGTGATGTCCTCAGTGGAAGAGACTTTTAAAAGTCCTGATTTTGTGCTCCATTGCTCCGCCGCTTGCCGGGAGCCGGCCCTCCCCCCCGGTCTATCTTCCCCTCACTTCGGATTCACTTCTCCGCTCGTCCTACCTTTCAGGAAGTGGTGGATTTTCTGATTCTAGAATTGCTGCTCTTCTTCTCTTCGATCTCCTGTTGGATTCGTAGGTGTTCGGAATGGTGTGATAGGCGATCTAGCTGCTCTCCTGCTGCCTGATGTCGTCTCCGCTGCTACTCCTCCGCCGTCTGGACTCCTCCTAACTAGACTAAGCCATGCTGTGTCACTTAGTACTCTTAGTCTCTTTCACCTATTCCACCCACCCCTCACACACCTCCCCTCTGGAAAACACCAGTTTGCTCTCTACACTTAGGATATCTACGTATGTTTTTGAAAATAAAGTTTTACAGGAATACAGCCCTGCCCGTTCAGGATTTTATTTTCTATGGCTGCCTTAGTGCTACAGTGGGAGATTTGAGTAATTCCAACAAAGAACTGTATGTCCCCAAAGCATAAAAGTATTTATTATCTATCTCTTTAGAGAAAGGGTTGCTTACATCTGGCGTACATCATCAAACTGTCTTCTGACTTCATGACCACAGGCATCATGATGACAACAAAACTTTAAAAAGATCTACTGTATTTGGTAGGATGAAATTGTCTATGAATGCATGTTTTTTTTTATTTAAAAATTTATTTATTTATTTGAGAGAGAGCACAAGTAGGCAGAGAGGCAGGCAGAGGGGGAGGGGAAGCAGGCTCCCCGCTGAGCAGAGAGCCTGATGTGGGGCTCGATCCCAGGACCCTGGGATCATGACCTGAGCTGAAGGCAGAGGCTTAACCCACTGAGTCACCCAGGTGCCCCTGAATGCATGATTCTTAAAACAGCAGTGACTTAAAGGAGACATAAGTTTATTTCTCTCATGCACATTTACACAGTGAAAAACTGGAATGGCAACCTGATGATTACTAGCAACTCTGCTCCTTCTATATTGTTGATTTTCCATCTTCAACATATAGTTTCTACAGCATAAGCCGAGATGCAGCTAGCTCATCTATATTATAGTCAGTAGGAGCAGAGAAAGGGGAAAAGAGCATACCTTCCTTTAAGAACTCTTCTAGGAATTTAGTCACACTTCTACCTATATTTAGTTGGCCAAAACTCAGTCAAGTGGCCACATGTAGCCACAAGGGTGGCTGAGAGATTTATTCTGAGAGGCTAAGTGCAGTTAAAAATCAGGGATTCTGGGACGCCTGGGTGGCTCAGTTGGTTAAGCGGCTGCCTTCGGCTCAGGTCATGATCCCAGCGTCCTGGGATCGAGTCCCACATCGGGCTCCTTACCTGGCAGGGAGCCTGCTTCTCCCTCTGCCTCTGCCTGCCTCTCTGTCTGCCTGTGCTCGCTCCCTCTCTCTCTCTAACAAATAAATAAAATCTTAAAAAAAAAAAAATCAGGGATTCTATTATTTTGGGAGGAAAGGAAACAGATCTTAGGGAATGGGCTAATAACGTCTGCCACAGCTAACCAGGCTGGCTTTGGTCCTTTTTGTTACTCAAGGATCCAAGGGAAAACACTATATCTCAAATAAAGTTGTAATAATATTAACATACTTAAACCTCTTGAACAAATGATTTTGTACCACAGGAATGCCTCTGCGGTTCTGTTTCAGGAGTCCCACTGGGAACATGGTCAAGGATTTGAATCTAGTTGTTTCAGGGAGGACTTCATACCTGATTGTATGTGAAGTGGAGGGTGAGATAGAGAAATCTAGGGTAATTCTCAGATGTCTGCCTTCAGTGAGTCGGTGGGCCCTTGGGTATACTGGCATTTGAGAGATGAGAGAATGAGGAGGCTGTTCAGTGTGATTTATTTCTAAGGTTTTAAAAGTTAAGGTTTATCCCCCCTAGGTAATACTCAATTTCTTTACCTTTCAGTCCTACTGAATATTTTAAACTTCATTTTTTACATGGCCATGTGGGCCTCAGAGACCAATCATTCTTGCCTTGCATGTCTGTCTTTCTGTCTTATTTGAGCTACTTCCATGTCTCAGCCATCTCTCATATCTTGGCAATCTGGACTTTCTAGGTTTCATCTTACTGAGATGGCATCATGCTCTAAATTATAGCATTGTATTTATGTAAAATGGAAATGTGTAGTTGTATACAATTGTGTAAGATGAAGTATCACAAGGCTGATGTAGAGGAAGAGAAGGGTGGTAGTCAGGAGTGTCAGGGATCTGGTAGCTGATTGGGCTATCATGCTATATTCAAAATGTCATTATCAGGAGGTGTATTCTTATGGGGTTTTGCTCTAACTTATAAATTCTCAGTTCAATAAAATGTTCAAGTTCTTCCTACATTAGAATATCACTTCTTTCATCTCCTAATTCTTTTTTTTATAAAGTTTGGGCCTTTTTAAAGCTTCCATGAATGTTGTTTTTTAAAATAAATTTTTTATTAAAAAATTCAAACCCAGAAAAAAATTGTAAAAGTACAATGAGCAGCCATAAACCCTTCACTCAAACCCATGAACATTTCACTTAAACTGTTAAGATTTTACATGCTTTTTTCTCTCTTGCTATTATATATTATACATAAACACACACAATCACTAGATATATATGTGTGTATTTACAGGTATATACATGTGTGTGTGTGAGACATGTATTTTTTGGAAACCATTTGAGAGATTCTTGCAGACAATAACACTTCAACCATAAATACTCCGTTTATCATGTGTCTGCATCCTCATATATCACCATAGGGAAATTATAAAATTTCACATTGATACAATATTATGAGTCCATAGCCACAATTTCTTAATGATCCCAATGATGTTCTTTATAGAGTTTATAGAAATTGACCCAGGATTTAACCAAGGATCATGCATTCTATTTAGTTGTCATGTTTACTTTTCTTGCAGTTTTCTTTTCTTTTCTTTTTTTAACTATGCTGACATTAAAGAGTGTAAGCCAACTATCTTGCAAAATAACTCCCAATTTGACTTTGCTTGATAGTTCCTGATGTGTGAATTCAGGCTAACGTTATTTGCAGGAACATTACATATGATATGTCCTTCTTAGAACATTATTATCACTAGTTACATGATTTCAGTGTGTCCCATCTTTTTACTTTAAAATTTTAATTAAGTATATTAAGTATAGTTGACACATGTTGTTACATTAGCTTCAGGTATATAACATGGTGATTCAAGAGCTCCATATCCTCCATGCTGTGCTCACTATAAGTGTGGCTACCACCTGTCATCCTCCAGCACTGTTATGATAGACCGTCGATTATTTTCCCTGTGCTGTACCTTTTATTCCTGTACTTATTCATTCCATAACTGGAAGCCAGTACCATCTACTCCCCTCCATCCATTTTGTCCTTCCTTCCACTGTCCTCCCCTCTGGCAACCATCAGTTTGTTCTTTGTATTTCTAGGTCTGATTCTACTTTTTGTTTGCTTATTCATTTTTTTTTAGATTCCATTATAAGTGAAACCATTTTTGATATTAGTTTAATCTTTGATTGAGGTAGGTAGGGCCTGCCAGATCTCTCCATTGTCATTTCCTTTGTAATTAATAATTAGTGATTAATATTAATACTTGATTAAAATTAATAATTAGTCATTGCTGGGGAGATGCTTTTGAGATTGTGTGAATATACTCCAAATAAACTTTCAGCCAAGAGTTTTAGCATTCATTCATGGTTCTCAATTATTACTAAGGTGGTTATGAAATAGTAATTTTTCTATCTCTATTACAACTACTACATTTTTTAGTTTGCATGATTTTGTAAAAAAGAGCTTTCCTTTTCCCTCACTTTACATTTAAATATTTTTTGCTTGAGATGTAATCCACATACAGGGAGATGCATATGTAACTTAAGTATTCATCAGTTTTGATGAACACACACACACACACACACACACACACACACACACACACACAACTCAGATTACTGTGAAGACAGAACATTTCCATAAATTTCCTCATGTCCCTTCCTAGTCAAGCCATCTCCTCTAGAAGCAGTTTATTCTAGATCTTCACATAAATGGAATCCTGTGGTATCTATTTTTTTTTTAATTTAAGCTTTATTTAAACATATAATGTAACCCCACCACCCTCTCCCAACCCCTCTCCCCCCCACCCCCCTCAGTTTGTTTTATGACATTAAGAGTCTCTTTTGGTTTGTCTCCCTCCTGATCCCATCTTGTTTCATTTTTACTTTTCCTACCACCTTAACTCCCACCCCCGTTGCATCTCCACTTCCTCATATCAGGGAGATCATGTGATAGTTGTTTTTCTCCAGTTGACTTATTTCGCTAAGCATAATACGCTCTAGTTCCATCCATGTCGTCGCAAATGGTAAGATTTCATTTCTTTTGATGGCTGCATAGTATTCCATTGTATATATATACTGTGGTATCTATTTTAAGTCTAGCTTCTTTCACTTAGTATGGGTTTTTTTTTTAGATTTTTTTTTTTATTTGACAGAGAGAGAAAGATCAAAAGTAGGCACAGAGAGAGGGGGAATCAGGCTCCCCATTGAGCAGAGAGCCTGATGCGGGGCTCGATCCCAGGACCCTGAGATCACGACCTGAGCCAAAGGCAGAGGCTTAACCCACTGAGCCACCCAGGTGCCCCTCACTTAGTATATTTTTGAGATAGATTCTTTTTTTTTGCATTCACCCTTTTAAAAAATTTGACTTTTTGTATTTGTATGGACTAATGGATTTTTAAATTTACTGTTTTATTCCTCTCATTCATTTTGAAGTCCAAATTTTCCCAAAATTAGCCAGTGGGAACCTTGTTAAGCTGATGCCTGTGTCTTTCTGAACTTGCCTCCATTAGTTTTTGTGAATATCTTACTTTCTGGCAAAAAAGTATGATCCAGGCTTACCTGTACTTTTCCTATCTCAGTTACTGGATCAGCAAATTGTCCAAGAAGTTTCAGTGGGGAATGGTATTTAGAAACCAAGATCTAGGTGTTAGGTGAGCGCTTTGCTATAGGAATTTTTTTGCTTCCAGAATATTGTAGAGGATGTAGCTATCTGTATATTCAAATACACAAAGAGAATCCTGTGTGCACGCATACAGGCACACAACAGAAACCTCTAAAAACCAACGGGCTTCTTCTTTTTCCCCTATTCTTTGTTTGTATCCCCTTTCTCCCACAGTGAAAACCTTGGTCCCCACTCCAGCAACATCAATGATTGCCTTGCCAAATGTTACAGTACACACTAGACACTTTTGTAATTGTAGAAATAATATCACCACTAACAACAAACTTGCTAAGTATATTTGTGGTTGCTTTTTGAATTTTTTTTGTCTTTACTGCCTACAATGACAACACAGTGTTAAAAATTTATTGGGAGGGGCGCCTGGGTGGCTCAGTGGGTTAAAGCCACTGCCTTCCGCTCAGGTCATGATCCCAGGGTCCTGGGATCGAGCCCCACATCGGGCTCTCTGCTCGTCAGGGAGCCTGCTTCCCTTCCTCTCTCTCTCTGCCTGCCTCTCTGCCTGCTTGTGATCTCTGTCAAATAAATAAATAAAATCTTAAAAAAAAATTAAATTAGAAAGAAAAAAAAAATTATTGGGATGATTTTTTTCTGTGTGGTTATTATCAATATTCTATATAATTAGGTTCATTTGTATTTGTATACAGTTTTGTATTCAAGGATAGGGAGAAACTATCATTTTAAATTTAATCTTCATTTTTGAATCTGCAAGTCATTAAAATGGTTCAAAAATAGAAAAAGATATATTCAGAGAAGTTTCATTCCTTTCCAATCCCTTTAACCCTGTTCTTGTTCCCATAGGTGACCTATTTGTTTCTGGGTAGTCCTTCTTGTATTTATTTTTGCAAAGATAATACATTACATGTGCATTCTTTTTCTTTCTTATAAAAAGTAACATTCTATATATGCTTTTCCACACTTGTTTCATTTAACATATTCTGAAAGTATCATTCACTCCAGATTACTTTATTCTTTTTCAGATGCATAGAACGTTACTGTGTGGATGTACCATAGTTTGTTGAGCAATATTTCTTATGTAAACATTTAGTTTTTTTCCTCCAATGTTTTAATAACCAACTTTGGACATATGTATTTTATTATTATTAGTGGTGTATCTTCCGTGTGAATTTCTAGAATGGGCTTGCTCTATACTGCCAAATGCCCTTCGAGAGAGGTTGTGACATTCTCCTGGTAATGTATAAGAGAATTTTAAAAGAAGCTTTAAATAATGCTAGTAATAAAATTCCTATACCAAAATGACAGGGCAATGGGACAGATGGTTTTGGGAAAGTTCAAGAGTCAAAATTTCGTATCTGTACAAAAAGGTCTTAAAATGCCCCATGATATAAAAAACAATATTTTGTTATAAAAGGAGATCCAAGAAGAGTCTTTGCACCTAGTTTTTATGGATGATCTAAGAATCAGCCAGGTGTTAATCCATAAACTGCAACTTAATTTGTCTAATAGTATTATTCTGGTTTGGGTTAGATAAGATTACTAGAACCCAAGGAAGATATACAAATAGTACCTGGAAAGAATAACCTAAACCTATGAACAAATGAAAAACTGAAACCCTGGGAAAGTATTCAAATAAGGATAAGAAAAAAAATTAAATCCATGTAGGTAACATTTTAATGGTTTTAGAATAATTAATATTCAGGTTACATTTTACATTTTTTTTTTTTTACAGATTTTATTAGTTTGAGAGAAAGAAAGAGAGAGAGAGCGTACAAGCAGGAGGAGGGGCATGGAGAAGCAGACTCCCTGCTGAGTGGGGAGCCCAATGTGCGGCTCTGTCCCACCAGTCTAGGATTATGACCTGAGCTGAAGGCAAAGGGTTAACCAACTGAGGTTACCCAGGTGCCCCTTTTTAAATTCTTTTTTATTTCTTCTTTTTTATTTATTTGACAGAATGAGAGTGAGAGAGAGCACAAACAGGGGGAGCGGGAGAGGGAGAAGAGGACTCCCCACCAAGCACCAAGCAGGGAGCCCAATTTGAGGCTTGATCCCAGGACCCTGGGATCCTGATCTGAGCAGAAGGTAGATGCCTGATTTAGCCATCCAGACGCCCCTTTCCCCCTGTTTCTTAAGGTATTTAAAACATTTGATACAATCTTAAATTTTAGGCTTGTGATTTTAATGAAACACTTCGATGTATTTAAATTGAAATCAGTGCTTAAAAGAGTGGGTATATCTAATTTTAGAAATTCCTAAGCTTTTATTTATTAGTTTCACAGCTATGAATAATTAGAGGAATACTGGCTGCTTAAAGAATGTGTTTTTTAAACAAATAAACACTAATCAAAATATAAATAGTTACAATATATTTCTCCAAGCCCACAAGGCCTTTGGACATAAGAGAATCTTTCAACCTGATGATCCTTTAACATTCTTAAGTTCTGAGAAAGTTACACAGATTTTAATGTGAGCAGCCACCTTTTGCTTTATTAACTTTAATATATTCAACAAATATTTTTCGTGTGTTATAAAATGCTGCTCCAAGCACTATTTTTATTCACTGAACCAGTAGGTGATCCATGTTCTAGTGACATTTCTAATGAGAAATCCTGAACTAAGTTTTATTATGTATAAGCTTTAATATCTCTTTTCATAAAGGACCAATGGACATAGTTGGATGGACCAAATGAACTAAGATATGTGAAAGGGCAATGTCTTGCCCTCCTAGACAGAAATATGTCATAACTAACAGGTTTTTGAATGAGTACTATTCCTCTGGCTTCTCTACTTCAAGAACAATATATAATCAATATACTAAGGGTTCACTCTTTAACTTGCAACATTTTGAAAAGAACAAAGGACATGAAGAGAAATTGATTCCAGAATGAGTTTACTGTACAACTAAGATTTATGACCCAAAGAAATTTAATATCCTTCTAATTTTTAATTCTTATTTATTATAATGAATTGGTGAAAATCTTTGGGCAACTGTGGTCTGGATAAGTCCAGACACTTCTTTTCTAGGATTATCTAAGTTCTGCTGAACTCTCCTGAAAATCCCATTGTTTTCATTTTTCACTTGTGTTGATACACTGCCTTGTATTGGAACCCTTAACACTCTTTGTGGATAGGTCTTTTTTTTTTTCCTGGTTGCAAAATTAAACTTTGTTCAAAGCCTTTACCAATTATAATTAACCATTACTCCTTTTAATATATACCTCCACTGTCTGAGATTTCACCTTGGCTCACTCTCTTTCTGAAATCTGGGTGACCTCTTTATGGCAAATGAATGTTAAATGTAGCTCATTTTGGTGGCTGTTTCCAGAACAGATCTGACCTGAAAGTGGACCCCAACTGCACAGACATTTGAACACAAAATACTATTAAAAATCCTTCTTGACTATAGTAACTCAGGATTTTATTAACTATTCCACATCCATTGATGCATGGGGCATAAATGTACTTTGAAAAGTTTGTGACAAAATGAGTTCATTTCATTACTTCCTTTGTTTTTAGTGTTTTGGTTTTTTAAATCTTTAATCATTTCAACTTTACCCCAAGAACTTTAAAAAATCTAGTCTTTCAGAGGGAAAAAGTCAGAGAAGCCTTTGAGCTGAGAGCTATGTTAGAAGAAAAAAGGTGAGGAAGCAAGGGGAAATGCAATCCTACCTTAGTTTCATGGCTTCTTCAAGCCATGCCTTAAGAGACAGAAAAACTGGGTTGGGAGAGGGTGTTGGAGTTACATTATATGTTTAAATAAAAATAAAATAAAATAAATTACAAAAAAAAAGAGACAGAAAAACAGAAAACGAAGCAACTGAAGCAGCCCCAAAGGTGCAGCTGTTTGTGGCTTATGACAGTTTACATTTATAAAACTTTGTAACATCAAAATGTGATAACCTGTTAAACAGGGCAGTATTCATAAAAATAAAATTTAACCACCTTAAATTCTTTTTGGAGAAAGGTGTTACATACACATATTTCAATAAATAAAATGAATTATTAAGCCAATTAGTAATACTTCCTTAGTTGTTTATATAAGCCAGTTAGGCTCTCCCCTGGTTCTTACGATGGTACCACAGCTCAACATCTGGGACAGTCCCCTACTTCTTGTCTTTCACAGATGTGCAGGGAGGTGCAGGCACTCTCAGCCCCTGGTCTTATAGAAAAACAAAGCAACACAAAACAACAAGAAGAAACTTTTCTCTCTCAAACCCACAAATATAGCAGAAATACCCATTTTAGCGAAAACAATCTGTTTGCTATAAGGAAATTTTAAACTAGAACAACAGGATAGAAAAGTAGACTTCTCTGAATCACTTTTTTTTTTTTAAGATTTATTTATTTATTAGTTAGAGAGAGAGAGAGAGAGAGAGAGAGAGAGCGCACAGGCAGAGTGGCAGGCAGAGGCAGAGGGAGGAGCAGGCTCCCCGCCAAGCAAGGAGCCCGATGTGGGACTCGATACCAGGTCGCTGGGATCATGACCTGAGCTGAAGGCAGCCGCTCAACAAACTGAGCCACCCAGGCATCCCTCTGAATCATTTTTTAAAGTCCATCACTATGACCCTCAGTCTCCCCCAAGACTCTTCTTAAAGTAATCCTAGGACTTGTTTGATGAAAATGCAAAAGTTGCTAAAAAACAAACAAACACCGTCATATCCTGTCACATTGTTTCTCAAATAAAGGTACAGATTTAGGTGGTACATCAAATAGATACTTTTAATTTGGAAGTCATATATATTTTGATAAATATCTACTTATTTATTTTAGAACAGATATAATTGACATATAAAACTCCTAATTTCCACAAATACTATTTCTTAGGACAAGGTTAAAAATTCTTAGTCCCTTTAAAGGAAAATATTAAGTAAACACTGAATATGATAAAAACTGTAAAGGAAACACACAAATGTCTAAAGTTTGAGAAATATTGCCTTTATGTTTATTTCAAGTTTATGTGACTGGTTATACTACATCATTGCCTTAATCAATGTTTACATAATCTAAAAACTTTATATCATAAAAGTTACAGGTGAATAATTACAGATTATTGCCTGTAAGATTTCTGGTCATTGAAAAAAGCTTTATATCAGATTTGGAATGTGGCTCTTAATATAACCTTATTTATAAAATAAGTTATTTTCACTATTTATTAGTGCTCCTTGGAATATACTACTAATTTAAGACCTAAATTTATTTAGTTTCTGTGCGTTAAAAGTTTAAGTTTTCTCTCCTATGTAAATAATTTGATATTGAAAGGGATGAAAAGATCTGACCAAAAGTTTTCCCAGATTTATATATTCATATGATTCCCTCGCCATGAGTTATGTGCTGCTGGGTAAGTGAAGGACTGGGACTTAAGGTTTTCTCACATTTATTATATTCACATAATTTCTCCCGAGTATGGATTTTCCTATGTTGATTAAGGTGTGCACTCTGGCTAAAGGCTTTCTCACATTCATTACATTTATAGGGTTTCTCTCCTGTATGAGTTCTCTCATGCTGATTAAGATGTGTCCTCTGGCTGAAGGTTTTCCCACAAAAACTACATTCATAAGGTTTCTCTCCAGTATGAAGTCTATGATGTTCAGTAAGGGATGTGATACGGCTAAAGGCTTTACCACATTGATTACATTTGTAGGGCTTCTCTCCAGTATGAATTCTCAGATGTTGAGTAAAGGATGAATGCTGACGGAAGGCTTTTCCACATTCATTGCATATAAAAGGTTTTTCTCCTGTGTGAATTCTCTGATGTTGAATAAGATGTATCCTCTGGCTGAATCTTTTCCCACATTCATCACACTTATAGGGCTTCTCTCCTGTAAGGACCATCTGAGGTTGAGTAAGAGATGAGTTGTGGCTGAAAACCTTCCCACATTCACTGGGTTTCTCTTCAGTATGAATATGGTTAGTAAGAAGAAAATGTTGATTGAAGATTTTTCCACAGTCATTATATTCATAAGGATTCTTTCTTACATAGTTTCCTTGGTAGTAAATCAAGTCTGGATTATGTTTGATGCTGTTTCCTTGTGTGTCAGAATTAAGGGGTATTTTAATTGAAGGAATTCTCTGATGCATAATAAGGTTTGCATTCATGTTATAGTTTTCTCGAAATCTATTACAGTCACGGCTTCTCTCCTGTGTGATCTTTTTGTGGGTAAAAGATACTTGTGTTAAATATCTCTGCTGGTTTTCTTGGTCAAACTCTAACTGGTAATCAAAATCCCAGAGTCCTCCCAAGATGGAGTACCAGAAACTATCTCCTGTTAGTCTCTCTATTATCATATCATGATTTTGTTTTTCATCAGAAATATTCTGGTTTGGAGTCGATTTTTTGATTTCAGGTCTATTCTCCCCATCTAAAAGAAATGCAGAACATACAAACACTTTGCCATCTTCTCTGTTTTGAAAAAGAAACTGTTGCACAATAAATTACCATGGGAAACATATAGTAATGTGGACAAGGCATATGTGGCATAAATTTTAAAATATGGCCATGTAACAAGGGAGACTATAAAAGGATGATGGAAAGCAGTGAGCAGGGGGAAATTTAAAACATGTATGGTAATCAGAAGAAGAGATCATCCAGGAGTATCTATAGCTGAAAGGTAATGGAAAGGAGAACGAGAAATGTCAGAGAAAGTTCTGTGCTTAGAGGTGGGAAATATTAGAGGAAAGACTATACTTGGGAAAGACGGTCCAAGTACTCCACCTTATAAATTTCATCTGTGGATTATTCTATTGTAGTGCCAGTGACATGTTTATTTAAAAAGTATTTCTTCTTATTTTTATCTTTTGCTTAAATGACAAAATGAATACTTGCTTGTAATAACACATTCAAATAATATGGAAATGCAATAAGGAAGAATTTCAGCCCCTTAGAGGTCATTATTTTTAATAGTTTGGAGCCTGTCTTGCCAGATTTTTTTCCATGTTCATACAAATATAGATGTAAATCATATTCTTCTTTTTTAATATTTTATTTATTTGACAGACAGAGATCACAAGCAGGCAGAGAGGCAGGCAGAGGAGGAAGCAGGCTCCCTGTGGAGCAGAGAGCCCAATGTGGGCTCAATCCCAGAACCTTGGGGTCATGACCTGAGCCGAAGCAAAGGCTTTAACCCACTGAGCCACCCAGGTGCCCCTAAATGTAAATCATATTCTAAACAAGCATGAATTGTGATAAAAACAAAATTTCATCTCAGTCTCCTACTACTTCTTTAAACTTAATTTAATGGGGGCATTCTTATTATGCTCCTGGATGAAGATCTGGGCAGGTTCCAGGGTTCCCCCTAATTTTTAGATAACAAATACTCCTACTGTTATATTAAGTTACAAACACAGTCTCTAATCAGTAATTAAAATGTTCAGTGACCTGTTTAATAATCAAAACTCCAAAATTAATCCCCTTTCCTTCCCCTTGGCTGTTAAGAGTCATATTCTTCCTTTCTCCCCACCACCTGCCTCTTTCTGCATCCTATTCTCTTCCTGCTAATTTTTTCCCCTGGCTGCTGCTCCCTCATTTGTTGTTCCCACTTTAGTTATTTCCCTGGCTACCTCTTTCTTCACTCACTGTTGTTTAGTTCCTTTCTTTTTTTCGCGCAGAGGGAGAGAGAGAATCTTAAGCAGGCTCCACACCAGCACAGAACCTGTTGCTAGGTCGATCTTAAGACCCTGATATCATGACCTGATCCAGAATCAAGAGTTGGACACTTAATCTACCGAGTCACCCAGGTGCCCCTGTTTAGTTCCCATCTAACAAGAATTTGAGGGTAGAAGCTGTGTGGAGGGAGAGGTTAAAAGGCCAATTTTTGTATGACTGAGTAGCTTCACATTCTCACCTTGGCAGAAGATTAAATAGGAACTCTTATGACTCTTGGGAGGTTTTAGCTGGACCTCTCTTTCTCCTATAATTTCCATGATCTGGATAGATAAGTCTTTATTTGGATAGTACCTTGGGACCATCCCTACAGCAATGAATCCTACTGGACAAGATCAAAGATGTTGGATGACTCGTAAACACCCATGATACTTTGGCTTGACAATCTTGCAAAGTGCAGACAGATCCTAACTCAACAGTTTCTCCTGGCTCACCTATAAAAGCCATTTTATCAGTCAGCTGTTCTTGGACCTTGGACAGTTTTAGTTTTCTCAAATGTAAGTCATGCACTAGTCTTGGTCTTTCAACCATAGGGAATGCATATAAAAGCTGTAAGAGGGTTTTCCCTTGTAGCTGGGACATATGATTATCATCCTAATGAGGACACCTAAGAGTAAAAGGGAGCACCATTAATAATTATGCCAAAAGTTATCCTGGAAAAATAAAATGGAATTACACCATAATACTCTTTTGTATTTTGCTTTTTTTTTTAAAGAGAGAGAAAATGGGAGGGGCAGAGAGAGAATCTTAAGCTGTGTGGAGCCTGATGTGGGGCTTGATCTCACAACTCTGAAATCATGACATGAGCCAAAATCAAGAGTCCGGAGCTTAAATGATTGGGCCACCCAGGCCTGTGTAATTTTTTTTTCATTACTGCATATCGTGAACACATTTCCATGTCAACAAATACATTTCCACAACTTTTAAAGGTTGTAAAATATCCATATCCACTTTTATGGATAAATCAAATTATGTTTAATCAATTCACATCTGCACTGGACTTACTGTTATTATAAACAGTGTGGCAAGAATAGTTAGTTGGCTGAACATGAAATCGAAATTGTAGAAAGAAAAAGAAAACTGTTAAAAACAGAGATCAATATGCTTAAAGATATACAAAAAGACACATAAACAGGACTTACTCTGGTCTAAAATTATATGTGGAAAAAACTGATTTAAATATTTGTTTTAAACCAATTGACCTTTTCAACCAAATTACCAACTGAACCACTTTATTTTCAGCCAAAACACTTTTGTCTGCCTAGGGACTTTGGCTCCAAGATGTTTAGAATGATTGGCAGGAGTTTAGAAACAACTCCTTCTGCCTAGGAGTACAATCCAGGGCCTTCATTCCCTATGGCCTAGCTTCCAAAACTTGTTTATTCCTGGAAACGTGGCAGCTTGATCAACATACTCATGGCCACCTTTGTTGACTGCCTTCTTTCCATGTCTTGCCTCTGAGTGAAAAGGGAAAAGTGCTGCTGGTTGGCAGACTTGTCATCTATGATAGCAGGAAGAGTGACAATGCATGGACCATACAGGCACTGTTCCCATACTCGGATACCCTCAAGGCCCATCAGATATTCAATCACAGAGCTATCTATCTACATCTCATTGGGATGCCAGGGTACAGAGTCTAGACTCCAGGCTGAGACAGTGATTATCTTGGGCTATCTGTGAAGAACATTTGTGAAGAGCAAACTCTAACCCATTTGCTCTAGCTCCTTCCCTAACCCAAACCCCATGTTAGCAGACATGACTGCAACTTACCTTGAAAGGAGGGTGGGCATTGATGAGGACGAATACTTTCATCAAGCTATGTGTATGAGATGATGTTTTGGTGCCTCTCACTCATTATCCACTACTTTCCTCCTGGTTTGGCTTTACCTGGCTAAAAACCCAACCATTCACTGAAGCTCCCAATTCTTACTTTATTCTTCTCCTGAATCAATTTCCTATCATATCTTATACTGCCTACACTTCCGTTGTCTGAGATTATGGAAAAGGTGCTAGTTGGGAAGAAAGTGTTTTCAGACATGGAAGCAGAAGAGCTTCCTGTGCCTACACTGTGAGAATGACATGCATTCTGTTTGTGCCCAAGTTCTAAATTAAGTAAGTGCAATATCTTGGTCACAGCTACAGACTAAGGTTCTTTAGCTTACTGTGGAGTTCATCAGGCTTTCATTATTCTTGCAGGAGCCTAGGGACTCTACATCAAGAAAAACGGGATTTGCATAGAACTACTCTAGTCTCAATATGGTAACTATTTGTCCCCATTGACTCCATATTCCCTGGATCAACTTTTGGGGTTATGAGCCTTGAATAAAATTAGATTTCTAGGATACCTAGACCTCTGACATCCTTTGCATCTAGGCAGGGATACTTTCTAGATAGGATCTTAGTATAAGCATATTGTGATGCCACTGGGCAGCCACAACATCTTGGAAGGCCTTCTGCACTACTGTATACCTCACCTAGTAGACAACTTACCCTGCTTAGCCTCATCCAATGCCTTGTGAAACAAGAAAGGAAAGAGGAAGGGAAAGAAGGAGAGAAGGGAGAAAGGGAAAGAATTAGGGAGAAAGGGAGGGAGGAAAACATTAAAAAATTTTTTTAAAAAAGATTGTATGTATGTATGTATGTATATATGTATGTATTTATGAGCAAGACAGCATGAGCAGGCAGGAGAGGGAGAAGCAGATTCCCTGAAAGCAGGGAGCCAGATGCGGGCTTGATCCCAGGACTCCAGGATCATGACCTGAGCCGAAGGCAGACGCTTAACCAACTGAGCCACTGAGGCACCCCAAGTTTATCCTTTCTATGTGTAAAGTACTATAGTATTTATAGTTCTCTTTTGTTAATTAAAAAAAAAGTGCCATGATTTGTAGTGGGTTATAATATTAATTTAGTGGATAGAACAATACATTAAAACTCAAAGAAAACAGGCTAAAAAAGATTAGAAACTATCAGTTCATCAGACTTAGAAGTAAGGATAAATGTTTTTTGGTAAGACTGTCTCAATTGTATAGATTATATGTATAATCTATACAATTGTATATATTATATATATATTATATATATATATATAAGATATATCTTATGGGTTGTAATATAAATAATTTCTGAATGAGGGTGGTGGTTATAAATAATTAAAAACTACTGTTTTGGCAGAGGTAGGTAAGCTTTTTCTGTCAAGGGTCATAGTAAATATTTAAGGTTTTGTGGGTCGTATGGGCTTTATTGTTTAATCAACTCTGCTGTCATAGTGTGAAAGCAGCCACATACAATGTGAGTGACAGAGTGAGTGTGGCTCAGTTCCCATAAAATTGTTTACAAAAACATGTGACTGTAGACAATGTTTATTCATCCAAACAGTCTATAATACCAAACAGGGCTATCTGGAAAGGGAACCCCCCGTGATAATCTAAGACCTCCTTATGCTGACTGGGTGGTTGATCTTATACTAGCAATGTATGAGAGTGCTTTCTTCCCTACAGAGTTATCAACAGTGTGGGCAACTTTTTGGACTTCTGCTAAACTGATAGATGAGAAAAGGTAATCTGTATTTTCAGTTTGTGTTTCTCTTATGAGCAAGGCTGAGCATTTTTTTTTTTACATTAAACATATTTGTATTCCTTTATCTAGAACTGTTCAGATATATGTGTACGGTATTAGGCTGTTGGCCTCTTCCTGAGTTGGAGGAGCATTTTATTCATGGGAGCTTAGCCCTTTTGATAGAAGTTGCAAATATTTCCCTTTATTGCCACTTGCCTTTTTACCCTGGCTATTGTTCTACACCATGCAGAGTTCGGGGATTTGTGTCTGTTGAATGTATAAATCTTTTTCTTTTACGGCTTCAAGATTTTGAATCATACTCAGAAATTATTTTTCTATCTCAGGGTTATAAAAGATTTCTCCTGTGTTTTCTTCCAGGTCTCTTAAGGTTTCATGTTTTACATTTAAAGCCTCTGATTCCTTTGAGGTATCTTGGTTTAAGGGGTAAGTTATGGATCTAATTTTATCTCTTTCCAGATGGCTCATCACTATTCATTAAAAAATCTTTTTATAACTATACATGTGGTAAGCATAGTACAAATATGAATCACTATGTTGTGTACCTGAAACTAATGTAATATTGTGTGTCAATTATACTTAAATTTAAAAAAAGGTCTACCTTTTAGTATATGTGCTGCCGAAGCAAGCACAAGGTCTACGTTTTAAATACCAGTTGGCTCAATACCATTTTCTTAAGATGTCCACCTTTCCCCTCCTGATCTGAAATAACGCCTTTATCATCTACTAAACTCTTGCATACATCTAAGTCTATTTCTGGATGTCCTATTCTGTTCAGTTGGTCTGCCCTGTTCTAATAAAATTTTACTGAATATTATCTAATTGAGACAATTCCTCTTGTTTTTCTCTGAGTTTTCCAGATTATTTTTGTTTTTTTTTTTCTTTTCTATTTCATTTTTTATATGTCCAATTAGCTAACATATAGCCAATATGAAATTTAGAATGAGCTTATCTAGATCCCTCTAAAATCTTGAAGGCACTTTTTATGGGATTATAGTACATGTATATTAGGGTCACTGACATCTTAGTATGTCCATTTATTCAAGTTTATTTTTGTGTCTGTCAGAGTGTTTTAAAGTTTTCATCACGCATGTATTGCACATTTCTTGTTAAAAGTTTATTTCTAGTGCATTTAATTTTTCTCCCTAATTGTTCTGAATTTCTCTTCCATTTGAACCCTGTATCCTGATGGCAGGCCTTTATTTCAAGCAAACATTGGAGTGTGTGTGAGTCATAAGGTGATTATTTTTGGCTGTGTGGAGATTGGGGGAAGGCAGGGAAATACTCTGCCTGGCTTGTTTCCATGTGGGCCTTTGTAGCACTGGGTCTGCCTTCCTTCCCTGGGACCTGGTGACCCAGAAACAATAGACTCTGCTTCATGTGTAGAGTGCCCACTTTCCTGGAAAATGCCTGGATTTATTTTGCTTAGTTAGAGAGAGAGAGAGAGAGAGAGAGAGAGAGAGAATAAGCAGTGGGAGTGGATGAGGGGAAGCAGGCTCCCCCGTTGAGGGAGCGGATGCGAGGCTCAGTCCCAGGACCCTGGGATCATGACCTGAGCTGAAGGTAGTTGCTCAACCAACTGAGCCACCCAGGCGTCCCATCCACCTTCTTTATAATGATGATACAGTAATCTAATGTTTGTGTGTACCACAATTTGTTTAACCTTTACTGGTCAACATTTAGGTAGTTTATAGCCTTGTTGTTTCCCCCAATATGAACATCCCTGTATATAAGTCACTTGTCATGTGGGACAGTTCAGGTGGGTTCTGATATATTGTTCTTAAGGACTCTAAACATGCAGTACTTCCTGTTACTTATATTTATTTTGTGCATAGTGATGACTAGAAGCCAACCAACACCATAAATGTCCTGACTGAGCAATCAAAGATTTTCTATCAAAAGCAAAAAAATAAAAAAAGTTTATTTCTAGGCGTTTTATTTTTTTGGTTACTACTAAATGGGTTCTTCTCTTCCATCTTATTTTCTAACTGGGTAGTTGTTTGTGCTTTTATCTTCACTCCACTTCAACAATATTTACTTGGTTAATACAGTTATACTCTGAACTTAGATCCATGTAAGGAATCTCAAACTCACTGTCACACTCTCTTGCTGGGGAAGTATACAATGCCCTTATCCACATGCTACTTGGCTTTCTGATCTCATCTAGAACAACACTGCTTTAACCCATCTACTGTTTTCTAGTTTCCAGTCCTCTCCAGGCCTTACTTTACTTCTTGTCACTTCCTGGAATCTATGTCAAATCACCTGAATTAACAAACTCTCAATTTCTTCCTTTAGTTCCACTCATCTAGCAGGCCCTTGGCCTGAACTCTACAAAGCCTTTCTGGTGCAGAATAGAATAGGAGAAATGGCATATGCATGGACACTGGAAACCACAAATGCATAGGGCAAAATCTCATCTGGATCCTCAAAGCTGTTTGGTAATCTTTTTTTTTTTTTTTTAATAAATTTTTAAACTTTTTTTTTAAAGATTTTATTTATTCATTTGTTAGAGAGAGTGAGCACAGGCAGACAGAGTGGCAGGCAGAGGCAGAGGGAGAAGCAGGCTCCCTGCGGAGCAAGGAGCCCGATGTGGGACTCAATCCCAGGACGCTGGGATCATGACCTGAGCCGAAGGCAGCCGCTTAACCAACTGAGCCACACAGGCGTCCCTTGGTAATCTTTGGTTCATCTTTGGTCAGCTTCCACTGAACTTAATAGGCTAGAGCACGTGCTCCTCAAGTTCTGTACTTATGCCCCACCATTCCTTTACATTCAATAGGGGACCCTGCCTTCAACTTCACCAAAAAAATAGAAATAACTATGTGTTAATTCCCCCAAATCTCCTACCAACAAACTTATTACATAGAAAATCACCCTAATCTCCTTCCCAATCCCACTCCGATCTCTTCTAGAACCTTGCTCTGTATTTTGTATTTATTTTCTACTTATTCCTTCTTTTAACCCCTTCTCTTCAGTATTATAACAAGATAAAATCATTCTTTTTTAAAAAGATTTTATTTATTTATTTGATAGAGATTACAAGTAGTCAGAGAGGCAGGCAGAGAGAGAGGAGGAAACAGGCTCCCCGCTGAGCAGAGAGCCCTATGCGGGGCTTGATCCCAGGACCCTGAGACCATGACCTGAGCCGAAGGCAGAGGCTTTAACCCACTGAGCCACCCAGGTACCCCTAAAATCATTCTTGCTTAGAACAATCTTCTTTTGACACCACCTTCTCTTCTCCCATTATCCTCTATTGTCTCCCTTTCTCATTCTAGCTTCTTGTAAGAATACTGCATACTTACAAGGTCCACCTTTTTACCTCCTGTTCATTCAAAAATGTACTAACTGATTGTTCTTCTAATCATTCCCCTGTTATTTCTCTTATTTTTTAAAAAGATTTTATTTATTTGACAAAGAGAGACACAGCAAGAGAGAGAAAACAAGTAGGGGGAGTGGGAGAGGGGAGAAGCACGCTTCTCACTGAGCAAGGAGCCCAATGCAGGGCTTGATGCGGGGTTTGATCCCAGGACCCTGGGATCATGACCTGAGCAGAAGGTCATGACTAAGCCACCCAGGTGCCCCATGTTATTTCTCTTATTAATTAACATAATTACTAACCTCTTTGTTGCTAAATCAAACATTTACTAAGTCTTACCTTAGTGAGGAAGAAGTTTCTAGGTAAACAGGCATCAGTAGATGCCAGTAAGGCAAGCAGTACCCCAGAGGGCAAACCAGAATTACAGGAGTCCATCAACAGAAATGTCTTACCACATCCTTATAAGAGGAACCAGTCACTGTGTCTCTGTGTCTTACAGGATAATGCAAAAATGCAAGCTGTCTCCTTGGAGGAGAATGCCAGGCTGCTTATTCCTGACAAGGCAGATATGAGGAAATCATTTATTCAACCTGACTTGTGAACCAAGAGCCTTAGGAATCCACAAAATAAGTTCTGGAAACTTTCTTTTTATTTTTTTTTAATATTTTATTTATTTATTTGTCAGAGAGAGAGAGAGTGGGAGCGAGCACAGGCAGAGGGAGAAGCAGGCTCCCTGCCGAGCAAGGAGCCCGATGTGGGACTCAATCCCAGGACGCTGGGATCATGACCTGAGCCGAAGGCAGCTGCTTAACCAACTGAGCCACCCAGGCGTCCCAAGTTCTGGAAACTTTCTTAAGTTAGCGATTATTTTCTCTAGCTGGGGGTCTGTGGATAGGGACATATGGGAGATAGTATGAATCCTACAAATGGATGTGCCTGTGGGAAAAAAATACACACATGAGGGAAACAATAGATTTGCCTTCTGCTGTAAGTGCCTATGCTGGCAACTCACCTGGGAAGGGAGTTTTTCATTTTCATTTTCTTTTATTTTTTTTTAAGATTTTATTTTTTTATTCGTGGGAGAGAATAGAGGGCAAGAGAGAGAGAGAGAGCATGAGAGGGGAGAAGGTCAGAGGGAGAAGCAGACTCTCCACTGCGCGGGGAGCCCAATGCAGATTTGATCCTGGGACTCCAGGATCATGACCTGAGCTGAAAGCAGACACTTAACTGAGTCACCCAGGTGCCCAGGGCGTTTTTCATCTTCTTCCTTTAGTTTCCTTCTTTCCAGGTTTCAGGGTGGAGATTCATAGAAATAACGTCACCTACTACTGTTGGAGAAAGTGTTCGAGGTTCTTGAGAAAATGTTTTATTAGCTTCTACCCATAGAATGCCAGCACTGGTCAGACCAAAATTCAGGTAAAGTGAGGCTGAAAGAGGAGCAGGTTTCTCACCCAAGATGACCTGGAGCACTAAGAACAAGAAGGACAGTCAAGTCAAAGCCACCCTGGAAAGGAAGCTGAAGTCCAAATAGCAGAAAACCAAGTCCAAATGGGAAAACACTGCACCAGAGCAAAGAATCAGGGTGGAAACTTCATAGAGATGGGGTAGCTGAGTCCAGCTTAAAAAACTACAGTGTCAAGTACTCAGTGTAAAATAACTCAGTATCTGGCATACATTTAGAATTGAACTATGTACTGATACAACCAGGCAGAACATGGTAGGTGGTATGCCAACCAGAGGGAGCTAAGGTTTTGTTTTTGTTTTGTTTTATTTTTTAGTTAATAACTCTCTTATTTCATGGATGCTTTAAAGAGAGAGTATAACATCAACAGATCCAGGCTTTGAAATATTTAATTAAGATGATAGTATGACATTCATAAAGAAAAATATAATCTAAAATCTGGGAAGAGAATGTGGGTGAAATATTGAGGCTAAAAATACAGAAATGGGAAAATGCCATAGAAGGGTTACTTAAAAGGAATATATTACAGAGCAGAACACTAAGCCTGTAGGAATACATACATTTAGAAGAATAAAAAGGGAGAGAAAGCAGTGAAGGAGCAGATAGAGATACTGGACGCAGACTACAAAAGGCAAGAATCGTGTACATCACAAGCCAGAGTGAAAGAAAATTTCTAAAAAAGTAAAGTCAACACAATCCAATGCAACAAGATCAGAGGAGACAATAACTTCTTTTTTAAGCCACTGGATTTGACTGAAGTAAGTTGGTAGCAATCTCCAAGAAAACCACTTTAATAGTACAGATAGGATAGGAGTCATGTCACAAAGGTAGTCAAGAGAATTAAAATTGAGGCTATCGGGACGCCTGGGTGGCTTAGTGGGTGAAAGCCTCTGCCTTCGGCTCAGTTCATGATCCCAGGGTCCTGGGATCGGGTCCCACATTGGGCTCCCTGCACCATAGGGAGCCTGCTTCCTCATCTCTGCCTGCCTCTCTGCCTACGTGTGACCTCTGTCTGTCAAATAAATAAATAAAATCTTAAAAAAAAATAAAATTGAGGCTATGGTTTTTAGACAAGTTTAAAGAGTTTGATAACAAAAGGAAAAGGAATGAAGAAACAGAAAATGCTATGTGGAGATCTGCAACATCAAGGTATTCATGAACGTTAGAGTTAATGCCTTCACACTAACTTTTGTCTTGTGTGATTTTTTAATGATAAGTATATATTATCTGTGAAATTGGAAAAAAATAAGAGGGCCATTTGCAATTTGGAACAAAGTCAAACATAAACTGGATTTTTAAAAAGGTCTCAGTATTCTTTAAACCCCAGAGGCAAAGACTTGGAGCACAGTCAGTTGAATATTTCAGAAGTGACTGCTTCTCTTCACTGAGCAGCAAATACCCACATGCTTTCTCCTCACCTGCGTGAGTGTCCAGTGGGCTGTCTCTTTCCATCACCCACTGCTCCTCTTGCTCCAGCTGAGAGATCACCTCTGGCTTATAAAGTTGATGCCCTATTTATGGAAAAAATGTATGTCATAGAAGTTTGTACTAGGAACAAAAATTTCTCTCAGAATCCATTTCCAACCTTTTTGGTCTTTGGAGCCTCTGGATTTAGAAAGGGGGAACTTCAGAGGCAGCAAAATAAAGCTACCCATTTCAAACTCAACAAAATCAAGACTTTTGACCTGAGGAGAAACAGCCAGAAACAAAGGTCCTGTCTCCGGCACTGATTAGCATTCTGTGCTGGCCTGAACTATATTCACAAAAGATTTAGAAATGTTCACTGCTTAAGGGAATAAATGCATTTAGAATGGTTTCTAGTTTTACAGGGACAACATCCTTACCCAGTGCTACCAGATTCCTGTAGTTCTCCAGCATCACATCTCGGTAAAGGATCTTCTGAGCAGGGTACAGCTGGTTCCACTCTTCTCTGGTGAAGTTCACAGCCACGTCCTGGAATGTCAGTGAGTCCTGAAAATATCAAGTACATCTCTGCTTAGCCAGAAACCAGTTTTCACAGGAGCCCTTAGGAAAAGGGGGAAAAGCTGTCGCAGTGGAAAAGGTTAGGATGTCTGAGCCGTTGTGCTGACAGTCTTCAGGATTCTCTCTGAGTAATCTAGGTCAAAACTTTTGAAACAACAATTAGTATATGTCTATTATCTTCCAAGTCAGACATAAAAACATGCATGAAATAATGCTTACTTTTAAGCTTTTTACAGTTTGTTGCAAGGGAAAGACTCTCATCATCTAAATAATTAAAAAAAACCATATGGGAAATTTATGCTGTAAGATTTCAGAAATAAAAGAATACAGGATTGGTTGAATTACTGTAAGGAGGTGTCAAGTTGGTAGATTTTGTGTAATCTTAACGGACTTTTATTTCTTAATGCTTTTCAATGATCCTTTTGCTCTAAGAGACACCCACATATAAACACAGAAACATACAACCAATATATACCACCCCCTCTTCCCTTAGTACCTAATCCCTCCAAAATACCACCAATTTCATGGGCATAATAACTCAACTCTTTAGAATGAGTGTGGTGTTGGGGAACCTGGGTGGCTCAGTGGGTTAAGCCTCTGCCTTCAGCTCAGGTCATGGTCTCAGGATCCTGGGATCGAGCCTTGCATCAGGCTCTCTGCTCAGCAGGGAGCCTGCTTCCCCTTCTCTCTCTATCTGCCTCTTTGCCTACTTGTGATCTCTCTCTGTCAAATAAATAAATAAAATCTTAAAAAAAAAAAAAGAATGAGTGTGGTGTTACAAATAAGGGCTTTCCCCCATAAGTTAACAGTCAATATTTAAGGACAGTACTGGCATTTTACTTAAATCAATTTTCATGCTTTGATAACATATCTTTCTAAAATGTATTTCAATTAAGTGACACAGAAATTTAGAAATTAATCACCAAGGCTGGAAGAAATTAAATAATTGACCCAAAGACATACGGTTAGTAAATAGCAAGAACTAGATTTCATCTTCAATCTTATTCTAAAGCCTATGCTTTCCATCATACCACAAAGATGTCTTTTCTGCACAAACTAATACTTTCTCTCTTGTGACTTTTATTTCTAATTTCCATTCTACTTTCCCCATGCTTCTTGAGGGTAGTACCAGGGTGAGGAAAACTAGGAATTTATAGTCTACATTCTTTAGTATCTGCATTTGTAGTTCCTTTTTGGTTGTTTTAATCAGGACTTTTACTCTCCTTTTATATCTTCTAATGATCTTGCACTTGGGTTACCAGTTTCTTCTCTTCTTTTAAAAAATATCCTTATTTGAATTCTATTTTTAATTAGAATATTAATGTATATTAATTAATATAAAAGCATACAAAAAGTACTTCATAAAAAAATTATTTGGGCTTCTTTCCTCTCTATCCAGCTCTTACGTCTAATCACTATTTGTAGTTTTCAGTGTATTTCCTGAGAATTCTTTACACAAATATATGGCTTCTCATTTCCTCCCACTTTTTTTTTTTTTTTTAGCCTCAAAGGCAAGGTATTGTATGCATTGTTTTTTAACTTAACTATGAACAATGGAGTACATATAGCCCTTCTTTTCACTACATCTGTATCTTTGGGGTAAATACCCAGTAGTGCAATTGTAGTAGTACTATTATTTGTACTACTAATTGTATGACTACTGTACTACTAACTTGTATTACTTATACTACTAATTGTAGTAGTGCTATTTTTAGTTTCTTAAGGAATCTCCACACTGTTTTCCAAAGTGGCTGCACCAACTTGCATTCCCACCAACAGTGTAAGAGGGTTCCCCTTTCTTCACATCCTCTCCAACAGTTGTTGTTTACTGTCTTATTAATTTTGGTTATTCTCACTGGTGTAAGGTGGTATCTCAATGTGGTTTTGATTTGAATCTCTATGATGGCTAATGATGATGAACATTTTTTCATGGGTCTGGTAGCCATTTGTATGTCTTCTTTGGAGAAGTGTCTGTTCCTGTCTTCTGCCATGTTTTGACATCCTTATCTGCTTTTTGGGTGTTGAGTTTGAGTTCTTTACAGATCTTGGATATCAGCCCTTTGTCTGTCATTTGCGAATATCTTCTTCCATTCCATGGGTTGCCTCTTTGTTTTGTGGACTGTTTCCTTTGCTGCGCAGACGCTTTTGATCTTGATGAAGTCCCCCAAGTTCACTTTCGCTTTTGTTTCCTTTGCCTTTGGAGATATGTCTTGAAAGAAGTTGCTGTGGCTGATGTCAAAGAGATTACTGCCCATGTTCTCCTCTAGGATTTTGATAGATTCCTGCCTCACATTGAGGTCTTTCATCCATTTCGAGTTTATCTTTGTATATGGTGTGAGAGAATGGTCAAGTTTCATTTTTCTTTTTTTTTTTTTAAGATTTTATTTATTTATTTGACAGAGATTACAAGTAGACAGAGAGGTAGACAGAGAGAGGAAGGGAAGCAGGCTCCCCGCTGAGCAGAGAGCCAGATGCGGAGCTTGATCCCAGGACCCTGGAATCATGACCTGAGCCAAAGGCAGAGGCTTTAACCCACTGAGCCACCCAGGCGCCCCTCAAGTTTCATTTTTCTCTACATAGCTGTCCAATTTTCCCAGCACCATTTATTGAAGAGACTGTCTTTTTTCCACTGGATATATTTTCCTGCTTTGTCAAAGATTACTTGACCATAGAGTTGAGGGTCCATATCTGGACTCTACTTTGTTCCATTGGTCTATGTGTCTGTTTTTGTTCCAGTACCATGCTGTCTTGGTGATCACAGCTTTGTAATATAGCTTGAAATCAGGCAATGTGATGCCCCCAGTTTTTTCTTTTTCAACAATTCCTTAGCAATTCAGGGTCTTTTCTGGTTCCATACAAATTTTAGGATTGTTTGTTCCAGCACTTTGAAGAATGCTGGTGGAATTTTGATTGAGATGGCACTGAAAGTATACATTGCTCTGGGAAGTATAGACATTTTAACAATGTTTCTTCTTCTGATCCATGGGCATGGAATGTTTTTCCATCTTTTTGTGTCAACTTCAATTTCTTTCATGAGTGTTCTGTAGTTCCTTGAGTACAGATCCTTTACCTCTTTGGTTAGGTTTATTCCAAGGTATCTTATGGTTCTTGGTGCTACAGTAAACAAAATCAATTCTTTAATTTCCCTTTCTATATTTTCATGCTAGTGTATAAGAAAGCAACTGATTTCTGTGCACTGATTTTATACCACATCTTCTTAATCCACTCATCAGTCAATGGACATTGGGAGTCTCTCCATAGTTATTATTATCGACTATCACTGATAATGCTGCTATAAGCACTGGGGTGCATATGTCCCTTCAAGTCTCTAGTTTTGTATTCTTTGGGTACCTGGTAGTGTAACTGATGGATTGCAGGGTAGTTCTATATTTAACATTTTGAGGAACCTCCATAGTATTAACCAGAGTGGCTGCACCAGTTTACATTCTGACCAATAGTGCAAGAGGGTTCCCCTTTCTCTACATCCTCACCAACACCTGTTGTTTCTTGTATTGTTTATCTTACCCATCCTGACAGTTGTGAGGTGGTATCTCATCATGGCTTTGATTTGTATTTCCCTGATGATGAGCAGTACTGAGCATATTTTCATGTGTCCATTAGCCATCAGGATGTCTTTTTTTGAAAAGTGTCTATTCATATCTTCTGTCCATTTCTTAATTGGGTTGTCTTTTTGGGGGGTGTTGAATTTGATAAGTTCTTTATAGATTTTGGATATTAACCCTTTATCAGGTATGTTGTTTGCAAATATCTTCTCCCATTCTGTATGCTGCCTTTTGTTGATTGTTTCCTTTACTGTGCAGAAGCTTTTTATCTTGATGAACTCCCAATAGTTCATTTTTTTGCATTTCCCTTTCCTGTGGTAATGTTGAGTAAGAAGTTGCTATAGCTGAGGTCAACGAGGTTGCTGCCTGTGTTCTCCTCTAGGATTTTGATGGTTTCCTGTATTATATTTAGGTCTTTCATCCATTTTGAATTTATTTTAGTGTATGGTATAAGAAAGTAGTTTGGTTTCATTCTTCTGTATGTTGCTGTCCATTTTCCCAACACCATTTGTTGAAGAGATGGTCTTTTCTCCATTGGATATTCTTTTTTCTTTTGTTGAAGATTAGCTGGCCATACAGTTGTGGGTCCATTTCTGGTTCTCTATTCTTTTCCACTAAACTATGTGTCTGTTTCTGTGCTAGTACCATACTGTCCTGATGATTACAGCTTTGTAACAGAATTTAAAGTCCAGCATTGTGATGCTGTCAGCTTGATTTTCTTTTTCAACATTACTTTAGCTATTCAGGGTCTTTTCTGATTCCATACAAATTTTAGGGTTGTTTGTTCTGGCTCTTTGAAAAATGTTGATAGTATTTTGATAGGGATCGCTGTGAATATATGGATTGCTTTGGGTAGCATAGATATTTTTTCCACTTTTTTATTACATTCAATTAGCTAACATATAGTACATCTTAAGTTTTTGAGATGCAGTGTTCAGTGATTCATTAGTTCTGTATAATACTCAGTGCTCATCACCACATGTCCCCTCCTTAATACCTATCACTCACTTACCCTTTCCCCTACCCCACTTACTTCTGTAACACTCAGTTTGGTTCCTGGAGTCCAGAGTCTCCATGGTTTGTCTCCCTCTTTGGCTTCTTCCCATTCAGTTTTCCCTCCCTTCCCCTGTGGTCCACTGCACTATTCCTTATGTTCCACATATGAATGAAGCCATATGATGATTGTCTTTCTCTGCTTGACTTCACTTAGTATAATTACTTCTAGTTCCATCCATATCAGTGGAAATCATGGTTATTTATCCTTTCTGATGGCTGAGTAATATCCCACTGTATATATAAACCACATCTTCTTTTAGCATAGACATTTTTAAAAAATATTTTATTTATTTATTTGAGAGAGAGACAGTGAGAGAGAGCATGAGCGAGGAGAAGGTCAGAGGGAGAAGCAGACTCCCCATGGAGCTGGGAGCCCGATGTGGGACTCGATCCCGGGACTCCAGGACCATGACCTGAGCCGAAGGCAGTTGCTCAACCAACTGAGCCACCCAGGCGCCCTACCATAGACATTTTAACAGTATTTGTTCTTCCAGTCCATAGCACAGAATGTTTTTCCATTTCTTTGTGTCTTCCTCAATTTCATTCATAAGTGTTCCATAGTTTTCAGAGTACAGATCTTTTATCTTTTTGGTTAGGTTTATTCCTATTTTTAAAATTTTTTTAAAAAGATTTTATTTATTTGACAGACAGAGATCACAAGTAGGCAGAGAGGCAGGCAGAGAGAGAGGAGGAAGCAGGCTCCCGGCTGAGCAGAGAGCCTGATGCGGGGCTCGATCCCAGGACCCTGGGATCATGACCTGAGCCGAAGGCAGAGGCTTAACCCACTGAGCCACACATGATACTCTATATATCATGTTTTGGGTGTGATTGTAAATGGGATCAATTGCTTGATTTCTCTTTCTGCTGCTTCACTGTTGGTGTATAGAAATGCAACTGACTTCTGTGTATTGATTTTATATCCTGCTAATTTACTGAATTCCTGTATCAATTCTAGCACTTTTTTGTTGGAGTCTTTTGGGTTTTCTATAGAGAGTATCATGTTGTCTGCGAAGAGTGAAAGTTTGGTTTCTTCTTGGGTGATCTGGATGACTTTTATTTCTTTTTGTTGTCCTATTGCTGAGGTTAGGATTTCCAATAGTATGTTGAACAGTGGTGAGAGTGGATATCTCTGTCGTATTTCTGACCTTAGGGGGAAAGCTCTCAGTTTTCATCCATTGAGGATGGTATTTGCTGTGGGTCTTTTGTATATAGCTTTTACGATGTTGAGGTATGTTCCTTCTACCCTTACTTCTCGAGGGTTTTTATCAAGAAAGAATGCTGTATTTTGTCAAACGCTTTTCCTGCATTTACTGAGGGGAATCACATGGTTCTTATCCTTTCTTTTATTAGCGTGGTGTATCAAGTTGATTGATTTACAGATGGTGACCCACCCCTATAGCCCAGAGACAAATCCCATTTGGTAGTGGTGAATAATTATTTTAATGTACTGTTGAATCCTATTGCTAGTATCTTATTGAGAACTTTTGTGTACATGTTCATCAGGGCTATTGGCCTGTAATTCTCTTTTTTAGTGAGGTCTTTGTCTAGTTTTGGAATCAAGGTAATGCTGGACTCATAGAATGAGCTTGGAAGTTTCCCTTCCATTTGTATTTTGTGAAACAGCTTCAGAGAATAGATTAATTCTTCTTTTAATGTTGGGTAGAATTCCCCTGGGAAGCGGGCTGGCCCTGGACTCTTGTTTGTTGGGAGATTTTTGATTACTGCTTCAATTTCTTTGCTGGATATGGGTCTGTCCAGGTTTTCTATATCTTCCTGTTTCACTTTTGGTGTTTATATGTTTCTAGAAATGCATCCACATTTCTTTGAGATTGCCCAATTTGTTGGCATATAACTTTTCATATTATTCTCTTACAATTGTTTGTATTTCTGCCGTGTTGGTTGTGATCTCTCTTCTTTTATTTGTGATTTTATTTATTTGCATACTTCTCTTTTCTTTTTGATAAGTGTGGCTAGGGGTTTATCAATTTTATTCTTTCAAAGAATCAGCTCCTAGTCTCATTGATCTATTCTTTATTTCACTATAATTTATTTCTGCTCTAATCTTAATTATTTCCTTCTGCTGGACTTAGGCTTTACTTGCTCTATTTTCTCCAGCTATTGTGTCTTCATTTTCATTTGTTCCCATGTATTTTATTTTATTTTTAAATTTTATTTATTTATTTGAGAGAGCGAGAGATCACAAGTAGGCAGAGAGGCAGGTAGAGAGAGAGAGGGGGGAAGCAGACTCCCCACTGAGCAGAGAGCCCGATGCCAGGCTTGATCCCAGGACCCTGAGATCATGACCTGAGCTGAAGGCAGAGGCTTAACCCACTGAGCCACCCAGGTGCCCCTAAGCTTGTTATTAACTGATTTATATATTTGGCTTCTTCAAAGCTGGGTGCATAAATATTTATAATGGTTATATCTTCTTGTTGGATGTACCCCTATGTTATGATATAGTGCCCTTCTGCATCTCTTATTAGTCTGGTTTAAAATCTAGTTTGTCTGATATAAGGATTACTACTCCAGCTTTCTTTTGATGTCCACTAGGGTGACAGATGTTTCTCTACCCTTTCACTTTTAATCTGGAGGTGACTTTCAGTCTAAAATGAGTCTCTCGTAAGCAGCATAGTAATGGGTCTTTTTTAAAAAAAATCTCAATGTGTTTTATTTATTTATAGCTTTTTTATTTAAACATATAATGTAACCCCCCTCCCAACCCCCCCCCCCCAGTTTGTCTTTTTTAAAAAAATCCTTTTTGAATCCCTATGTCTTTTGATTGGAGCATTTAGTCCATTTATATTCAGAGTAATTACTGATAGATATGAATTTAGTGCTACTGTATTACCTGTAAAAATCACTGTTCTTGTAGATTTCCTCCTTCCTTCTAGTCTTTGTTGCTTTTGGTCTCTCTCTTGTGCTCAAAGGGTCTCCTTTAGTATTTCTTGCAGAGCTGGTTTAGTGTTCTTGAACAACTTCAGTTTTTGCTTGTCTTGGAAATTTTTTATCTCTCCTTCTAGTCTGAATAAATTAACCTTGCTGGATAAAGTATTCTTGGCTGTATATTTTTCTCATTTAGCACACTGAATATATCATGCCATTCTTTTCTGGTCTGCCAAGTTTCTGTGGTCAGATCTGCTGTTAAGTCATGTAGGTTAAGGACCTTTTGTCTCCAGCTGTTTTGGAATTCTCATTATCTTTGTATTTTGCAAGTTTCACCATGATATGTCTTGGTGTGGACCTGTGTTTATTGATTTTTGAAGGGAATTCTCTGTGTCTCCTGGACTTGAATGCCTGTTTCCTTCCCCAGATTAGGGAAGTTTTCAGCTATAATTTGCTCAAATAAGCCTTCTGCCCCTCTTTCCTGCTCTTCTTTTTTTGGAACTCCTATGATACAGATATTATTGTGCTTTGTGGAATTGCTGAGTTCTCTAAGTCTATCTCAATTTCTTTCCATCTTCTTTTGAGCTTCATTATTTTCCATTAATTTTATCTTCCTTATCACCTATTGATCCTCTTCTTCCATCCTCATTGTTATTACATCCAGTCAGTTTTGCATGTCCGTTATAGCATTTTTTATTTTGGCCTATTTTCTAGGTCTTTATCTCTTCGCCAGGGTTTCTTTGGTGTCTTTTATGCTTCTTTCAAGCCCAGCTAGTATTTTTATGACTGTTGTTCTAAATTCTTGTTCAGCTTTATTGCTTATTTCTGTTTTGAGCAAATCCATGGCTGCGATTCTTCTTGATCTTTCTTTTGGGGAGAATTTCTCCATCTCGTAATTATGTCCAGGTTTCTGTCTTTTGTGTGTTATGAAAGCTTGTTATGTTTCCTGCTCCTGAGAGTAATACTGTATTAAGAAGGGGTCCTACACTGTCCACAACCTGGTGCTTCTGGAAGTGTTTTTGGTGTATGCTCTGTGCACAGTATGCTCTGCTGTTGTGTTTTGGCTGCTCTTTCCCTCAGGTCAGTCCTCTACAGAGTTCCTCCTTATTTGCTGTAGGGAGTGTCTGGCTCTTCAACTAGGGGTGCTTTGATTTGTTTGTTAAGATAAGTCTGCTTCAGGGCACCTGGGTGGTTCAGTGGGTTAAGGCCTCTGCCTTTGGCTCAGGTCATGATCTCAGGGTCCTGGGATCAAGCCCCGCATCAGGCTGTCTGCTTGGTGGGGAGCCTGCTTCCCCCTTCTCTCTCTGCCTGCCCCTCTGCCTGCTTGTGATCTTTGTCTGTCAAATAAATAAATAAAATCTTTAAAAAAAAAAGAGAAGTCTGCTTCCCCCTCTCCCACTCCCCCTGCTTCTGTTCCTTCCCTCCCTATCTCTCTGTCAAATAAATAAATAAAATCTTAAAAAAAAAGATAAGCCTGGGAAAAAAGTCTGATCCAATAAAGGAGGAAAGGAAAAGAAACATAAAAGGAAACAAACAAAAACCTGTACCAAAGACTAAGAAAGAAAGAAGGGAAAAAGAAAAGAAAAAGAAATAAAAAGCCTGATCTAAAAAACAAGAAAAGGAAGCAAATAATAAACTATAAGCCTAAATCCAAACAAAAAATAAAGATTATAAAAGAAAAATAAAATCCCCCCCCCCCAAAAAAAAAACGGAAAAAGAAAGAAAGCCTGGTCCCAGTTCCACCAGAACTGATGCTGATGCTCTGGAGTACTCCATCAGACCTGGGAGAGGCCAGCTGCACTGGCTCACAGTTAGACTTGCCTTTGCAAAGATACTCCTGCCAGGAGCAGGGCACAGGCTTTTATGTAAGGAATCTAGCCACCATTGGAGGTGCTGTGTTTCTCTCTGAAGTCTGATGGTACTGGTCAGCAGGGAGGGGGGTGGTGGAAGATGGTGCCTTCCTCTCTGTCTGGGGAGGGGAGCCTGGGGCTCCCACTGTTCAGGAGGCCTTTACGGAAAAGGAAACAATCTCCTGTGTTCTAGGCTCTGGTCAGATTGCTGCCCTTAACTTGTCTGTGCCCAGCCTTTGGCATGCCCAGTGTCAGTTCTCCTGTTTTTTTTTTTTTTTTAATGTCTGGCTGGTGGTTGGGATTCAAAACTCCAAATCTTAAAGGGCCTGGTAAGGCTCTAACCTGCTCCCCTCCCCTGGAGGAGAGGCTCTCGGTGCACCTCGCACTGTTGTGTTCCAGAAAGGCAGTCACATGATGCGTGCACTATGGCTGGAGTCTATTGCAATACACAGTAAAAAGCTGTGACCAGGTCTGCCCATGCTTCTGTCTTTGCTGGTGAATGGCTGCTCTGTGGGCCCTTTGTCCTTAGAAAGGCAAAATACCCTATTCCAAATGTACTCCAGGATGGGGGGTGATCTCTTTTAGTGCGACCTAGGGGATGACCTCACCATAGTGTATTGTGCAAACCCTACATGCCCTCTCTCCCACTTTCCTTCTGTCCCTCACTTGTTTCTCCACCAATTCCTGGCTCTGAATCTCACATCTCCCATGTTCACTCCCTCTAATTATCCAGATTGTTTTCTTAATCCCCAGATTGATTTCCTGGTTGTTCAAAATGATTTGATCTAGCTGTGTTTGAGGGCTGAGGCAAGCTCAGGGTCCCCCTACTACTCCACCATCTTAACTTCTTTCAGAGTGCATTCCTTTTTATGGCCAAATAGTACTCCATTGTGTACACACACACACACAAACACAGACACACACACTCACTGCATCTTCTTTATCCATTCATCCACTGATGGACATTTAGGTTGATTCCACATCTTGGCTATTATAAACGATGCTGCAAAGAACACAGGGGTGCATATACCTTTTTGAATTTGTGTTTTTGTTTTCTTCGTCCATATACTCAGAAGCAGAATTGTGGGATTGTATGGTAGTTCTATTTTTAGATTTTTGAGCAACCTCCACACAGTGTCTTCCACAGTGGCTACACTAATTTACATTCCCACCAACAATCTTACCAACAACTCTATAGCCTTGCCAATACTTGATAACTTTTGTCTTTTTGATAATAGTCATTCTGATAGGCGTGAGGTAATATCTCATTGTGGTTTTGGCTTGCATTTCCCTGATGATTAGTGATGTTGAACATCTTTTCATTGGCCTTCTATATGTCTTCTTTAGAAAAATGTCTATTCAGATCCTCTGCTCATTTTTAAAATCAGATTACTTGCTTTTTTTGTTACTGACCTATATGAGTTCTTTATATGTTCTGGATATTAACCCTTTATCTGATATGTGATTGCAAATATCTTCTCCCACTCAAGAGGTTCCTTTTTTATTTCATTGATGGTTTATTTCCCTGTGCAGAAGGCTTTCAGTTTGGTGGAGTCCCATTTGTTTATTTTTGCTTTTGTGGCTATTGCTTCTGGAGTCAGATCCCCCAAAATATCACTAAGACTGATGCCAAGGAGCTTATCACCTTTATTTTCTTCTAGGAGTTTTATGGTGTCTGGTCTTACATCTTCCATTTTTTTCTTGAAAAAAAATTTTTTGGAGATTCTTATTTATTTGAGAGAGAGAGTGAGAGAACGAGAGAGATAGAAAGCGAGCACAAGTGGTGGTAGGGACAGAGGGAAAGGGAGAAGCAGATTCTCCTGCTGAGCAGGGAGCCCGATGCAGGACTCAATCCCAGGTCACTGGGAGCATGACCCTAGGCGAAGGCAGACATTTAACTGACTAAGCCACTCAGGTGCCCCTCTTATAAAATTTTTATGGCTAATTTTTCACATTTAAATGTTTGCTCCACTTGAAGACCATCCTAATGTAAAGTATGAGGTATGGATTCAACTCTACCTTTTTCCAGATGGTTCCCCAGAAATGTCAACATCAATTATTGAATAAACTAACTTTTCAACACTGGTTTGAGATGCAGTCTTTGTAATACATTAATTCCTATTTGTTCAACAAATCCTCAGTACTTCCTAAGTGACAATCATGGTGCTTGAGATATACAAGTGGGGAAAGAAAAAGACTAACATTCCCCACCCTTATGAAACTTATATTCTAGCAGTGGAAAGCAGACAAAAAATATGATAACTGGGTAAATAATACATTATGTTAGAAGATAAAAGAAGAGTAGAGTAAGAGGGTCTGACAATGTGAGGGGTGAAGCACTGCAATTTTTCATAGGGTGGTCAGGAAAGATATTACTGGAGAGGTGACATTTGATAAAAGACTGGCAAAGTTAGCAGTACAAGGGCCCTAAGGCAACAGTGTGTGTGGCGTGTTCAAGGAAGAAGAATGTAGCCACAGTGATTAGAGTGGAAAAAGCAAGGGGTAGAAAAGTAAATGATTAAGTTAGAGGGGTAAAAGGCCCAGATTCTGTAAGACTGTTTAGGCCATCATAAAGACTTTGACTTTTAATCTGAGTGAAATGGGAGCCATGCATTTTGAGCAGAGCAGTGACATGATCTGATTCACCATTACCCTGCCACTTCCTGGGCTACATCTTTTTGAAATCACCTTTTTCTTCCTTTGTCTTTACCACTCTTGCTAATCTCTGCAGTTTCCAAAGCAAAGCTCTCAAATCTACCTATTTTTCTTCACCTTCTAGTTTTAAGCTGTTATTTTCTATCATATACAATATGGCAGTAGCTTCCTAAGTGGATTTCTCCTCCTTCCTTTCTCGCTGCTCACAAATTCACTTGTCATATACCATACACCTGGGTGATTTTCTTAAAAAGATTTATTTATTTGAGAGAGAGAGCAGGAGGGAGAGGGAGAGAGAATCTGAAGGAGACTCCAGGCTGAGTACAGAGCCCAATGAGGGCCTTGATCCCACGAACACAAGATCACGACCTGAGCCAGAACCAAGAGTCGGGCACTAATCAACTGAGTCACATAGGCACACCACACCTGAGTGACTTTTAAAGTGGAATTCAGTTAATTATTATTTTACTATCCTGTTTACCTTTCTTCCAAGGCTTTCTAGTGCATTTGGAATAAAATCCAAGCTTTTCTTCAGGGTCAGAAGGCCCTGTATCCTTAGGTCCTGCATTCTTCCCCAAGTTTATCTCAAGTCATTCTCTCCCTCCCTCCATTTCAACAATGGTGGCCTTTTAACTTCTTAAATATATCCATGGTTTTTACACATGTTTACCACATGCCTAAAATGCTTTTTTTCCACTTAGTTTTTATAACTTCTATATATCCTTCATATTTCACCTTAAATTTCACTTCCTTAGAGAGTACCTTCCTTGATTCCCTAATGTACATTTACAGCACTTTATTCTTATTTTGTATAATAAACATCTCAATTTGCAATTTTTACTTTATTTGCTGAGTGACTGTTTCTATTACACTATAAGAAACTTGGATTTAGGAATATCTATTCTGCCTACTGGTGTATATCTGATGTCAAGCACATTTTCTGGCACATTGTAGCTGCCCAAAAACAAACAAACAAACAAGAAAACCTTGTTGAATGAACCACCTTCTTTCTTAACATAGTAAGTTGGTTCTGGAGAATTAAAACCCCTTTGGCTAGAATGCCAAGAAGCAGATATATCACTTTAGTTCTTTTTTTTTTCTCAAGATTTTATTTATTTGTCAGATAGAGAGCGCAGGAGTGAGCACAGGCAGACAGAGTGGCAGGCAGAGGCAGAGGGAGAAGCAGGCTCCCTGCTGAGCAAGGACCCCGATGTGGGACTCAATCCCAGGACGCTGGGATCATGACCTGAGCTGAAGGCAGCCACTTAACCAACTGAGCCACCCAGGCGTCCCTCACTTTAGTTCTTGGCACCTTTCTAGTTCTGTCTGTGGGGAGCCTTATAATTAAGAGTAATTATAATTCTATTCCCCGCAACCCAAGGATCCCAAAGCAGTAACATATCAAGTGAATGTTCAACTCTGGCTAAGTCTCCTTATTGTCCCTGCTCTTGTATAAGTCTTATTTCCTGTCTGCAATGGCCCTGTCTTTTTTTTTTTTTTTTTAAGATTTTATTTATTTATTTGACAGAGAGAGAGCAAGAGAGGGAGCCCAAGCAGGGGGAGTGGGAGAGGGAGAAGCAGGCTTCCTGGCTGGGCAGGGAGCCCGATGAGGGGCTTGATCCCAGGACCCTGGGATCATGACCTGAGCCAAAGGCAGCTGCTTAACAACTGAGCCACCCAGGTCCCCGGCCCTGTCTTATTTAATCTTCAAATCTAACCAATATCAGTACAAATTCAAACTCCATCTTCTTTAGGAAGTCTACCTTCATCCTTCTAGTTTCAATCAGATTTCTCCTTTCTCTGAGTACCTCTTATATTTGTTGTATTTTCCATTCTTAGTAGCACCCAACATTATACTTTTTTGAATATTGTGTGATTTAGGTGTGTAAATACCTCCTCTGACGAGTTTATTGGCTACTGACAGATAATGTTTATCTCATATAATTTGGAACAATAGAAGTGCTCCTATCTAAAGCAATTGATATTGGTATCTGGTATGTTAAGCTAAAAAGCCGGTTAAACTTGAGATCCATAGAAGGCATCCTAAACATTTAAATTTGAAATATATAATTGTATATTTATGTGCTCATCTTTTGATGTGAAACTAAGCCTTTTCTGAGAGTGATTTTAATGATTAAGTGTCTATACCCATAAGGCATCAGTTTCTGTTTCAGTAAAATGCAACAAGGAAGTGACACTTGGGAAATAATATAGGTGTAGAATCCTCTAAGATTTTTATGATTTTCCCTCAGTGTGTCATAGTTTGCTTACACATAATCTGATAGCAATTTTTTTTTAAAAAGTGACTGACAGGGGCGCCTGGGGGGCTCAGTGGGTTAAAGCCTCTGCCTTCAGCTCAGGTCATGATCCTAGAGTCCTGGGATCGAGCCCCGCATTGGGCTCTCTGCTCAGCAGGGAGCCTGCTTCCTCCTCTCTCTACTTGTGATCTCTGTCTGTCAAAAAATAAATAAAATCTTTAAAAAAAATTTTAAAAAGTGACTGACATTTATAAAGTCTTTCCAAACCATTCAACTACTTTTCACAGAAACAACTCCTTGTCATAGTTATGCCTCGTCAGCTTACAGAATACTTAAATTACAGAACAGTAACAAGAGCCTTAAACAGGCTTTGCAAGAGGTACAACAGTTTCTTGATACACATTAGCTCCTGGCAGATGTCCTCAGGCATATTTAATAATGCCATTAGCTCCAAGCAGTCATTGTGACCTGGACATCATTGATTGTTTACAGAGGGAATGTTGTGTTGTTAAGTCTGGTGAGTTGTTTAAGTGATGGGTGATCAAAAGATAGTCTATAGTTTCTTTTGCTTCTTTTATAATATCTAGCACAGACATGAGCTCATGATCTGCTAAAAATGCTGGAAGGATAGAAGAGCTATAAAGGGTATATAAGGTGAATGAGAACCATCCTATAGAAATTACCATCTGTCCCAAGAGTCTGAAGGGCTCTGGATTCACTTCTGAAAATTGAAAAATAAAAGTGCCCGTATTCTTAGAACAGCATTTCAGAGAGTAAAACTGAACTTACCTGAGACCTGACTATCTGTGATCCATTACTCATTTCTTTTTCCTCCATGTTCCCCCCTTGGGAAAGTATAGCATTGTGAGAGGGCATAACTGGAAAAAGAAAAAAGGAGCATCTGGTAAATATATGATATTAATGCTGAAACTAACTCTTGCAATTTTTGCTTCCTGTTAGAATGGCAGACAGTTTAGAGAGAAGCCTTCTAAGACATAAGCTCAAAGGCTAGATAACTTATTGAGGAATTCAATGTAGGACTTTCTCTTATTGTGGCATATGAGAAGCTCAAAAAAGCTCAGTGGCGCTTCAAGTCAAGTGGCCTTGACTACACACCTGGGAGATTTTTAAAAAATGTTAGTACTCAGCCCCTATTCCCAGAGATTTGCTTTTTGTTTGTTTTTTTAAATTTAAATTCTAGTTAGCTAACATATAGAGCAATATTGGTTTCGGAGTGGAATTCAGTGATTTATCACTTAACATACAACACCCAGTGCTCATTGTAACAAGTGCCCTCCTTAATACCCATTACCCCTCTAGCCCAGAGATTTGGGTAAATCCAGTAGTATCCAAATTGGTCTAGGATGGGCCTGGGAAACAGCATTTTAAATTCTAAAGTCTCTAAATGATTCTAAGTAGGAGATGAGAACCACTGAGATGAGCTGATACAGAAAACATATGTTGAAGACCTAATCTTTAATTCTTTAAGGGGATAAATCCATCCCCAAACTCAAACTCCAGAGATCTCTCCTTTACTTTTTTAAAGATGTTCTAATAATATACAAAGCAGATTTCACTCTTCTCATTTTTCAGAATGTTCACCTTCTTTTTTTTTCTTCAGAATGTTCATCTTCTTTTTTGAGTACCTAGATTCAGTCCTCCACCAGGATTACTACACCTCTCTGCAGTTCTTAGGTTGTAATGTCATCAAAGCTTTGCTCTCTTCTAGGATAGTCCTTAGATACACTCGTACTAATAGCTTCAGGGTCCTTATCATTCCCTGAAAGCTGATTTTCCAGAAGCTTATGGAGATATTAAAGGTGCCTCATCTCTGATGAGAGCCTCAGAAGCCAATGGTTACCTACAAGAATGATTTCTGCTTCTCAGGGGCAGCCACTCTCAGAATCTTGCTTTGTTCATGCAAGAGAGATGTGGGGGTTTACAGAGAGAATGTTGTGTTAAGTCTGGTGAGTTAAGTGATGGGTGAAGATGGCTATTACTTTTTCTTTCCCTAAAGAGAGAATGTGAAGAGAAGAAAGTATGTGAAGAGAGAAAGAGAGAATGTGTTAAGTCTGGTGAGTTGTTTAAGTGATGGCTGAAGATGGCTATTACTTTTTCTTCCCCTAAAGGCATCAATCCTTCATGTACAGACTTTACTATGATATTCAAATCTCTCTCAGCAGGGATCTTGTAAGATACAGTATCAGATTGAGAACCTGTAATGAGATGCACCAGTCAACAAAAGAAATCCAGTAGCCTCAGTCACCTAGGGACCTAGAGAATCTGTAAAGAAACATATAAACTACCCGTTCAAAAAGATAGGGCACACTACAGTGTGGAATTCTTTAAAAACAATCAAAAAGCATTTTTAGAATTTCTCAAATTCACACATTACAAAATGCAGAGATGTACAGATCCATCAGCTACAACAAACTTTGGCCTCAGTTCTTATCCACCTCTTCTCAGAAAACATGTGGTCCTTGCATGGTGAAAGATTTTCAGAAAGACTTTTACTAACATTAACAACAGAGTACAATGTATTTACTGCAAATAAATGTGGAATGATACATTCTTTATCCGTGCACAAAACTTGGTCTGAAAAAGTTCTCTCAAAAGTTAGTAATGGAACTGAAGAATGAAGTCATTCTTGACAAGCAATTTTTTTAAAATGAGAAAAATCACAGTTCCAGTGGAATAGTCCTATTAGATGAGGAAGCCATTCACTGCTCAAGATATGGCATGAATCCACAATTCTACAAACAGTTGAGTAAGGGGCAGACCTTTCAGGAGTAATTTAAAAGCACTTCAAGAAGCAGGTCCTATTTCACTAAAGAACAGCTCTAAAAAGGTCCTACTCTCTGAAGAGCCAGACAGAATCTATGTGAATACTCTGACATTTGAAACGTCAGATCACTTCAAAACCACCTATTCACAACAACAAACCAAACCAAACCAAACCAAACCAAACTGCATTTACCAAGTTAGGGAGAACAGGGTTTCTCCTTCATACGTGTGAGCCCAAGGAGATGAGGAGCATATCAAATATATTGTATATTCTATGGAAATTTTGTTATTCAAGAATTTTTTATGGCATCTGATGAGACTAGGGCTCCAGAGAACACACTTTTGGAAACACTGATTTAGTTCTCAGTTTTTTAATTTAATGAAGGATTCTGAAACTGAAGATCTCCTGGTTCACAGCCCTCGATTCCTTCTAGTATATGCTGAAGTTCTCTTAATACTTGTTCTCTATGTTTCCTTCTCAGTACTTGTTCTCTACCATTTTTAAATTGATTCCCCTTTTCTCATAATTTCTCTTTTAATTCCTGTATTGGAAAGATACACACACAAAACTCCTAAAAACCAACCACTCCCCACCCCCAAACTGTGTGCAATTTTTCATACAATACACACATAGACTTTTCCAGAGAAGCCTGTGGGATTACCACAGGCTTTTTTCAGATAAGCAACCATGATGGCTTGGAAAGTAACAATTCCCTTAATTGCCTAAGGAATACCAGAATTATAATCAATTCAGATGAAGAATGACTTTGGGCTTAACACACTTTTTCCTCCAAGCTCTTCCAAAAATCTAAGTGAACTTTATCAACCATTTGGAAAACTCATGTAGTAGTTCTCAATCTGGGCCATGCATTAGACTCAGCCCAGATTTTAAGTTATACATATGTAAATGTATACATGTCCACCCAAGAGATACTAAACCAGAATCTGTTGAGGTGAAGTCTGGCATCTACACATTTTTTTAAGTGCCTCACAAATGATTCTGATGCAAGCAGGGATTCAGAACAACTATCAGAGCCTCTCATTTCCTTAACTTCTTCAATGCCAATGATTTTCACCTTCATTCTACTTTAGGCACCTACTTCTAGTACCACAGCACTTTTGAAGTCTTTCTTCCCTTATAAAACACTACACTATGGATCAGGAGACCATAGGTCTATACTGGATGGATGGGTAAGGAAGTGAAGGCAGGAGTGGCTCAATGTAAAGGAAAAATAGAAAAAGCAGTGTTTATCAAAGTGTGGTCTGAAGATCACTTGAATCAAACCATTCATTGAAAAGCAGATTCACTGGTCTTATCCCAGACATTATGAAATAGTATCTCTGGGGAGGAGGTTATTCTTGGTCCATGGATTGCATTAAAAAGTATTTCTTCCCTGGAATCAGACCATTCTCTCCAGCCTCCTACAAACCTGAATCTAGTACATAACTTCTCATTCTTCTATCTTCAACTTTATCTGTCGCTTTTATTGACTCCTTCCTGCCATAATTTAAAACCTTTTACTATA
>RCUC01158751.1:0-56135 GCA_003697995.1 Taxidea taxus jeffersonii
TCATCATCAAAATACTGTAGCAACTAAATGGACTGAGTGCTTCCCATGTGCCAGGCATTGTTTTCACAGATTTCTAGAGAGGACATCATTTATTTCTCACAGTAATAGGCCTAAGGGCTCAGGATTATTACCAGCCCCTTTGGAGGATGCATAAACTGAGCATAGTGAGTGTAGATGACATGGCCCAAGGTTACATCAGAGAAGAGAAGGGCACAGCATTTGAACTCCAGCCACTTGATTGCAGAGCCCATGTGGTCCATCACTTCTGCTCTCTTGCTTCTCCACTGAGCCTTTGACACATTGCAAGCCACTTTATTTACAAGTTAATTCAAGTGCTATGACTTGAACACCATGAGAAAAGCTTGCCTCATACCATATCTATACTCTTTATAATAATCCCAGCAGAAATGTTTTACTATTATCACCCTTTTAAAATTGAGGAAACTGGGACTCTGAATCTGAATCCACTTGGTTCTCAAAAGTGTGCTTCTAACTCATTCTTTACAACCTCCATGGGAACACAGACAGAAGGTGTGGGTCACTGCTCAATTTAGGGCAAGGGCACTATGCGTGTAGCTTCCAGTATGTGGGTCATGATGGTGAGGATGGGATCTGGGTCCCTGGCAGCCCCAAGTCCAAAGGTGGGATCTGGGGGCAAAGAGCCATGTAAGAATCGGGTCCAACCCCACCAAGGAGAAGCTTGGCAAATACCATCCGGTCACACTAGAGAATCCCAAGGAAAGATCTGGGTCCTGGCAGACAACTCGAGTGCTTGGCAGGTGGAGTGAGTCCTGGGTGAAGAGGGAATACTGGATTCAGAGGCCGAGAGGATCTTTAGCTAGTGAGACCTGACTCAAGGAACCATGGCATGGCCTGGTTCTAGCACAACCCAGACAATTCAAGGTGGTGGTCTTACTGGATCTGAAAGAAGATATTACTGTGCTTCAAGCTATAGATAAGAAAATTGAAGTCCAGATAATGTAGGTAATGAACATGGTCACACAGCTAGAGAGTGGCAGAACCAGGGACACAGCTGGCTCTCTCTGACTCCACACTCTATGCTTTTCCTCACCGTGGCTTTTATCCCAAGTATTTGTGGCATGATTTAAAGGAAAGAAAAGGGAGCAATGATCCACGCTGCCAATCTCCTGTTGTCCAAAAGGCCCAGCCCTGTAATAAGCAAGTATTTTCAACAGTCTAGGCTTGCCTGCCCCTTCTAGTCCTGACCAAGCTGACGTCAGACCCCAGATCTAACCAGGCAAGGGATTAAAGAAATAAAGTCCCATTTCACAAGCAGCTAAATCCTATTTGACCAGCCTTGCCAGGGATAATTGCTTGCTAGCTCTGGACAGTGAGGAAGTTGTTGGGCTATGACTTTGTTTTTCCCTGTCCTTCTCCTCTAATGTAACTCCACTCCTAGCTACACCACTTGGGGTTTACACAAGACTGCTCACTGCAGTGGTGCTCATAGTGGTGAGACAAGAAAAGAGAAAAGAAAATCCACCAATAGGAGATAAATAAAACACTAGGTATCAGTTAAAATGAGTATACTAGATCTATACATACCAGTGTGAGTAAATCTCAAAAATGATGTTCAGTGCAAAGAACACACTGAAGAAGGATATGTATAATGTGACAATATTCCTATGAAGTTTAAAAACATGATTCCATGGAACTCAAACATGCAGAAAATTCATAAGGCCATGCATGAAAATGTCAACCACTATATTTAAGATGGTGGTAAGCTCCAGAGAAGAAAAAGAAGAAATAAGTTTAAGAAGAGGTCTATGGCATGGTAGAGGTTTATACTCCTTTCTTTCTTTTTTTAAAAAATTGGAAGCAAAGAAGGCAAAATGTTAAGATCTATTAAAACTGGTTTGCAGGTACATATTTGTCTACTATACATTATTATAGTAAGGTGTCAGACTCTAGTCTGAAAGCAAGTAAGATTTCTACATAAAGAGAGATACAATGAGGCATCCCAGTACCGAAAGGGAGATGATAATCACATAGAGTTATGAAGGCCTGGACTAGTGCAATAGCACAGTATGAACAGAAAGAGATGACAGACCAGAACCCAAATTTCCCCATAGAGCCAGAAGATGAAACTATTACTGAGAGTACTCTATTTTATCCCTCACTCCTGGCTCTGAGAATTCCACCCTCTTCTTCCTATCATTCCAACTATGTATTCCATTGAGGACTGCCAATCATGGTTTCTACCCCAAGAGTGGGCCTAGGAGTCAAGCTGGGCCAACAATGGTACCTCACCACTAAGGCCTACAGGGATTGGTACAAGAATGACAATAACCCAAAGCTTGGCCAATCATACCCAATCCTTTTCCTAGGATATCTGTCTTTATTATTTTTATTTTTTTATTATATAAAGAGCATGCATACATGTGAGCAGAGGGGAGAGGCAGAGGGAGAGAAGGAGAGATAATCTTAAGCAAGCTCTATTCTCAGTGTGAAGCCTGAAGCCACACTCAGTCTCATGACTCTGAGATCATGGCCTGAGCCAAAATCAAGAGTCAGATGCTCAACTGACTAAGCCACCAAGGAACCCCTCCTAGGTGTTCTCTTCCTCCTCCTAGACGTCCTAGGACATCTTTCTGAATGTGAACCTGAAGATGGTGGTAGAGAATGGAAGATATGTGTACAGAGCTCTCTGTGGCCACAATTCCCAAGGAAGAGAAAAGCTAGTCCGGGGCTGGGAAGAATGAAGCCTGTTTGCAGAGAGCAGCAGTAATAAAAGATTTCTAGGCCATGATGAGTTCCCAGTCCCAGGTGCCCCCTGCTATAGCCCTGCCCTAAGTGAGCATGAGCGGCAGTGGCTGCCAACGCATCCCTTCTGAAGCAGTTCTGCTGTGTGATTTTGCACACTGATCCTGGCTGCACAGCCCCCTGGTTCTTTGATGTTCCAGAACACCCCGAGCACTACCCAATGCTGTGTAATAAATCCCCTTACTACCTAAATGACCAAGCACTGGTTTCTGTTGTTTGCAACCCAGAACCTGATGTCAAAGGTAGGACAACCACTGTTCTCCCTGGAGACCCCAGGAAAGGGACACCTCAAAATGGTGCTGTAGGCACATGAGAACTAAGGCAGTTGGCGTCAGAGTCATCGGGATCTCACAGTTTCCATGCTCAGCTCCTTCTCTGAGAGCAAGCTCTCTCTTCCAAAAAATGATCTTAACCAGGTTGACTTTCCACAGAACATCTAGTATCCCATTGCCATTCTTGCAGGCAGGACCAACATTCATAAAGCCCTCACAAGCGCATTATGTCATTTCATCCCCAGCATAACCCCAGGTGGTGAACAGGGTGAGCTTGAGACTATTCTCATTTAATTGAGAAGGAAGCTGAATTTTGGGGAAATGATGTACCCCAATCATAAGGCCACTTAACAGTTGTGTCTAGAATAAAGTCCAGGCCCCCTGCTGCTGGTCCAACACACCAAAAAGGAACCAAGGCTAAAGAGCTAGGGAACACAACACTACCAGACACTCCCTGGTACTAATTATATACCAGACACTGTTCTAAGTGCTTTCCATGCATTCACTCATTTAATCCTTCTTACAACCCTATGATGTTAGTTCTAGAGTGGCCCCCATTTTACAGACGAGGGAAGTGAGGCACAGAGAGGTTAAGGTATTTGTCTAGGTCACACAGCAGGCAAGTGGCTGAGCTAGGATTCAAACCAGAAGTCTGGTTCTAGAGCACACGTCCTCATCACTCCATTGAACAGGGTGGATGAGTAGTCTTCCTGGGATCCGGATTCTTTGACCCCTACCCTCCTTGGATTGAGAGGAAGTTCTAGAAGGCCTGGCTGTGAAGGCACCCTGAGACCACCATGGCTTACACTGATCTACATGCAGGCGCCTTGTGCTAAAAGCCTGGAGGGAAGAGTGCTAACAGACCAGGTGCTGAATTGCAGAAAAGTTAAATATGAAATGGGAGCCCCGAAGGCTGCAGTAAGAGCAAGGAGGGTAAAAACCAATTTCTAAACAGAGCCCCAGGCAATGATTTGGAGAGAAAAACCAATATATATGGTATCACATAATAACTGTAGCAATGCCTTCCATTTACCTCACCCTTTCCATTGAAGGAGACCAAAGAAGTTCACAATGGTTATTACAATTTTTCCGTCTTGAGGCCTGGGACCTGCTGAAGGCAGCTAAGGGCTTTGTTATTATATGCATGCGGGGAAGGGAAGCACTGAGAGGTCAATGCAGAAATCACAGGTGAGCAAGGTATCCATCAAAGCCAACTGTCTGGGCTCAAAAGCCATCGGTAAGAGCCCATGCATTGAAAATCAACTCAGCAAAGGACTGATTTACATAGAGCTGTCAGACAAATCCTGAACTCACTCCAGGAAAACTGGCCACTGCCATTTCACCTCCAGGGTGTGGACAGAAGGAGCAGATACAGGGGGACAAGCAGGGGAGAGTCATGGGGCAGAAGACAGGGAGCAGGAATGGGGAATAAATGGCAAATCAGAAAGAGACTGCACAGTTCTTGCCAGCGAAAGCCCACCATTCCCAGACAGAGCCACAAGCAAGCCAAGAAAAGATATCCTCAGTGGGTCCATGAACTGGTCATCTGGCCAATCAATCATTCAGCAAAGGGCATCTAGCCGGTCTGGGGGTCCTGCAGGGGTGCCCTCTACAGTACAGCGGGCAGCAGAGAATCGTGTCTCTCACCACCCCTCCCCTGTTCCCCACCAGCTTGACCCTGGACAACAGTTCTCTCCCCACCACACTGGCTCTCTGGAAATGATTCCATCATTGTCATCACTTCTTTCTGGGGTTATTTCTTTCCTCTTTTTACTCATTGTATACTCAGCCAAATGGGGCTGTCCACTCCTCCCATACAACCTCTACTTCCTCACCCCTACACCTCTACTCATTCTTTGTAGCTGGAGTGACCTCTCCATCCTCTTAGATGATTAATTCATGTCTGTGTGTATAAAAGGAAGAAAGAACAAAGGAATAAAGGAGACATTTACTCCAAATGTGAAGGTCAGCCCCACTGTTCCCTTTCCGAGATTTGTGGGGTAAGAGGACATAATCCCATTGCACCCACCTAAGTATGGGGTGACATCATTGATCACATAAGAGGGCAATGCATGGGGATCAGATGACCTGGTCAAGTGTCCCCTCCGCCACCATCTCTGAGTGTGACCTTGTTCATGTCACAGCCACTCTTTGAGGCCCCACTGACCTAATCTGTGACTGGGCCATCGACACCCCTGCTGTCCTGCTCCACCATGTGATTTTTTTTAAAGATTTTATTTATTTACTTGCGGTGGGGGAGAGTGCATGAGCACAGGGAGGGGCAGAGGGAGAAACAGATTCCCCACTGGGAATCTCGTGGGGAGCGAGACACATAGCTCCATCCCAGGACTCTGAGATCACGACCTGAACTCAAGGGAGATGCTTAACCAACTGAGCCATCCAGGCACCCCCACCATGTGACTTTGACACTCACCGTGTCTAATGAAACTGGGAGGCTATATGACACAACTGTCTTATGAGACTTTCTAAGGAATACAGGGAAATAAAAATGTTCTTAAAACACACTCAGGGGGCGCCTGGGTGGCTCAGTGGGTTAAAGCCTCTGCCTTCAGCTCAGGTCATGATCCCAGGGTCCTGGAATCGAGCCCCACATCGGGCTTTCTGCTCTTCAGGGAGCCTGCTTCTTCCTCTTTCTCTCTGCCTGCCCCTCTGCCTACTTGTGATCTCTGTTTGTCAAATAAATAAATTAAAAAATTAAAAAAAAAAAAAACATACTCAAGTGACTCCTGATGACCAAAAGAAACAGCTTCATATAACCCAAACTTTTGGCTAAGTTAGAGCTCCTCATACCTTCCTCCTGAAATGAAAGTAAGACCCACATCCCACTTGGGGATACATTTTAAAAGATAAAATGGGTTTGGGTCAGAAAGAATTGGTTTCAATCCAGGCCCCCAAATGTATTGGCTAAAAGACTTTATTATATGACTAATTATTTTTTCCAAATCTGTAAGGTGGGCATAATAACACTGACCTCACTGAGACGGATTCAGTCGGTGGGGTTTATAAAGCACCCAGCATAATGCTTTGCATTGAAGCTAGCCCAGAATCACCAGCGAGAAGTGTTCTGTATTAGTTCTCTTTCCTCATTCCCCGGGAACTGGAACTATAGTAAGCATGAAGTAGGTAGAGGCAGTCCTTGCTTTTCCCACCTCACATGTCTCCCTGATCTACACTCCAACATTGTCTATTGAGACAGACTTCCTGTTCCCCTCACTTTTCCTGAACCCGCTTTCTTATTCTAAAGATCTACTTGCACCCAAAATAGATGAAAGCAACAGATGTGAGGATTTTTCACTTATCAGACCTTTGTTACACATCCAGTTCACCAATACTCTGTTGAGCATCTATTCCTGCACGTCCAGAGTGGGGCTGGGAACCAGGCTAGGGACACATAGCACATGGGACTTGGCCTTACCCCAATCCCTTTAAAACTCAAGCTCACAAGTGTGTAAACCTGGCGATTCACAGACCTGTACCCCTGGGGCTAATAATACATTATATGTTTATTAAAAAATTAAAAAAAATAAATAAAACTCAAGCTCACAGAACACATTGTGACTTAAAAGCAAGAATCTCCATCTCTCCAGGCTTAGCTGGGTTACCCCAAAGATACAGACCCACAGAACCAAGCCATGAAACTGGACTCAGTGTTTCACAGGGAAAAGGAGAAATGCTTGTTTCAATGCTTCACTCAACTGCACAGAAGACTAGCCTGGGAGTCTGGAATTCTGGAATCTCGTTTTGGAATAATACGTTGTGTAGTGATAGCCATGTGTGACAGTAAGTCTCTTCCCCTCTCTGTGCCTCACACTTCTCATCTACAGGAGAAGTTAGACTGGGGTCTAAGTAGCAATAGTTCTCACATGAGGTTGAAAAGCACAGCCCCTCCGCCCCAAAATCCATGCTCACTTGGACCCTGGGAATATGACTTTATTGGTAATGGAGTCTTTGCAGATGTAGTCAAGATGAGATCAGGATGAGGACGGGCTCTAATCTAGTGACCTATATTCTTACAAAATGAGACAGGGCCACCTGAGTGGCTTAGTGGGTTAAACATCTGCTTCTTGACTTTGGCTTAGGTACTAATCTCAGGGTCCTGGGATCCAGCCCCATATCAGGCTCTATGCTCAGCATGGAGTCCACTTGAGATGCTCTCCCTCTGCCCCCTCCCCCACACTCCCTCTCTCAAATAAGTAAATAAGTCTTAAAAAAAAAAAAAGAGAAAGATACAGACACACAGGAAGGAGGCCACATGGAGATAAAGACACGGACTGGAATGAGACATCTACAAGCCTAGTAACACCAAGAATTGTCAGAAACCACCAGAAGCCAGAAGAGGCAAGGAAGGAGCCTCCCCTAGAGCTGTCAGAGAGAGCATAGCTCTGCCAACACCTTGATGTCAAAGCTACGGTCTCCAGAACCATAAAGATAAAGTTCTGTTGTTCAAGCCACCGGTTTGTGGTACTTTGTTATGGCAGCCTCAGGAGACTAGCAAAGGCCTCCACAAACTATCCCTTACTTAATCATTATGATATATTTATGCCCTGATAATATTTGATTCTATTATCTGAAATCCATAAGTCCCACCAGGAGTATATGCCCTAGGACCAGGGAAGTGTGGGCAGAGGCCCATGCCTTCCCCCAGACCACTGCCTCCAACTCCTCCCAAATAGAACCAGTCCCCCTCTGCTCTGGAGGTTGCCTATAACCTGTCACCCTCTTAGCTTTGCTGTCACCAGATCTCATCTGAGATCAAATTGGCAAAAATCTGACTTCTTTTCCCAACCACCACTACCCAAGGATTATAACCAGAAGTGAACTTGATTTATAGCAGCAATGATGTTGATAAACAAGATATCCTGAGTGGAGTGAAAGCCACAGGAGGGCCAATGTTTCACTGAGGAAAGGTTAGGGGGAAACCAATCTCCTGGAACCTTTTAGGGGTCCAGATTGGGCAAGTGGCACTCAGGTATACCCACCATTTTTGCCTCTCTTCTACCCAGCACCCTGATTAGAGCACAGCTAAACATCACCCGGGATCCCAGAGAAGGGTCTCAATGATGGCGTTTTGAGGGCAAGGTGGGAGTGTAGTGTCCCCTTCACCTACAGTACTCAGTCTTTATTTATTTATTGTTATTTAAATTTAATTAGCCAACATATAGTACATAATTAGTTTCAGATGTAATGTTCAATAACTTAGCAGTTGCATATAAAACCCAGTGCTCATCACATCCCATGCCCTCCTTAATGCCCATCCCCCAATTACCCCATCCCCCAGCTACCTTCCCTCCAGCAACCCTCAGTTTATTTCCTACAGCTAAGAGTCTTTCCTGGTTTTTCTCCGTCTGATGATTTCAGAACACCCAGTCTTTAGAAATAGGTCTTTCCCGATTCTCACAGCCCAGCCTGCTTGCACGCTCCACTCACCCACATGTTCTAGAAGGCTCTAAGGTCATTAAGAAATGAAGCTGTAGGGGTGTGGGGAGAGCTCTGAGCTCATCAAGAATCCAGATCTCCCTGATGCCATCTCTGGGCCAGCACGCAGCACTTCTGTCTGAATGGGCCCAGAGTGGCAGCTCACCAGCTTCTACCCCCCAGCTCCCCCTCCCACCCCTATCAGGGAGAGAATGAGGTTCTTTCTTTCTGGGGAATGTAGGTCCTTCTGTATCCTTAGCAATGATACTTCCTGCTACCAACTCACCAAACTCTCCCCAAGCAAAGCCCTCTGTGTCCTTTGTCTGCCTTGACAAAAATCCTACCGACAAATATCCCTTGGCTTCAAGGGCCACTCAAATTCCAAATCCATCCTTGGGGCCTCAACGCCCTGAGCCCCAGGGTCAGCCCCGGGCTGCCTCCCAGCCCCTCCTCCCCAGGCTCCCACCATAGCCACAAGCGTCCTTTCAAAACCTGAGACCCGATTTTGTCTTGCTCCTATGCAAAATCATTCAGAGGCTTTTCAGATAAAACCCCAAATCCTGCAAGGAACAAGATTCCTCTTCACCCATAATCCACTGGAAATAGATATAGATATATAGATATCTTATTTTATATACATATGTGTATATATGTATATATATATATATACATACATATGAAAGAATTGGTTGAAAAATGAATGAAAAGGGCATTCAAAATACAAGATTCAGACATAAAATGACTGTCAAGTTTTTGCAATAAAAGCTTACTCTCCATTCTGGGCGGATCTCACCACAGATCTGTAATTGACAGCTTGGTGCCGTTGCAGCGCCCAGACCACTCTTTGGGAGCTTGGGCATTGAGGTTTGGGCAGATCTACCACCCCTTCTGACTGCGGGCATCTCCAGCCCCATCCCCAGATCCTGCTCCCTCACCCCTTCATAGCCACTGTATTCATTGTCCTCTGCTTCCTGCTACCTGCTTCCCGCTGCCTCACGGCTTCCTAGCATGGTCTTCCCTCCGTCCAGAACTCCCTCCCCTTCCTTCATTGCCCCTCCATGCAGTTAGCTTCAACCACCTGCCAGGTTGTAGCTCACATATTATTTCCTCAGGACAGCCTGTGCTGGACCTGCTCCTCCATCCCCAGCACACACACGCACACGCATCTACCCCTCCACCTACACACACACACACACACACACACACACACACACACACACACACACCTCTGCTCTCTCTCTCCCACACACACAGTCTGGGTGAGCTCCCTTACTATTTGCTTTCACAGGAGCTGATTGATTCTTTCATTGCAATTATCTCAGTTTGTATTTACTCATTCATTACAGTCATTATTTGCTTAATATTGGTCTCTCTCTTTGCTCCACAAGCACCAAGAAGAGGGACCAGCCCTCTTGAGTTCTCCCCCATGATCCCAGCAGCTAGCACAGGGCTTGGAGGCCTTGTTATATCCAGTAACAATTTGCAGAGTATACAAATGAAATAACTGAGTTGCCTCAGATTCATCGAAGCCCTCCCTTTCCTCCACGGCGTGCAGTTCCTTCAACCTGAAGCAATACACATCTCTTGCCAAGGCCTCATTTCTACAAATATCTCCCTCAGTTCTTTGTGTCCATTTGGCACCCGGTCTGCACCCCACCGGGGTTACGTACCCCGGGCCTCCTCCCTCCCCACTGCCATCATTCCAGTGTTAGCATTCCCCAAACACTCACATTAATATTAATTCTGTATTCCAAGCAGCAGATCGCTCAGATACATGTTTTGCCAAATGAGGCTCTGGCCACATCCCCCCATCAAACATGTCTTCTCAAACAGACCGTTGTAGCGGGCAAGACTGAATGCCCTGGGCAGCATCCCAGACACGAATGGCAGGCCAGTGGAGACAGAGATCCAAGGGTACAACTTCAGCTTGCCTTGAGTTCTCATATGGAGGCAACGACCTATGCCTTAAGAGACACTGCTTCTAAGCACTCCTCTGGCTTCAGACAAAATAGCCATAATGACAGAAAAAAGAGCCCAACCTAAGAGAACAATGATCTGGACTCAGCTAGTGACTTGCTCTGTCCCTTGGCTAGGTCACCTCCCCTTTCTGGGTCTCGTTTTCGCCGGTCATAGGATGAGGTGGATTTCATGGTCTCTAAGTCCCCAGTGACACACTTCGCAGATCTGCAGAATGCTCTTTCATATGTTAGATGTCAGTGTCCTCTCTCAACATTTTATTGATTCATTCAAGAGGTGCTAACTTTTTTTTAAGATTTTATTTATCTGAGAGAGAGAACACACACGAGAGCGAGCATGAGTGGCGAGGAAGGGCAGAGGGAAAGGGAGAAGCAAGCTCTCCCTGGAGCAGGGAGCCGACATGGGGGCTCAATCCCAGGAACCCCAAGATTACCCTGAGCCTATAGCAGATGCCCAACCAAGCGAGCCAGGCAGGTGCCCCTCGGTATGTATTTGCTGAGCACCTCCTAAGATCTTCAGGCAGAGGTTACACAGACAAAGAAGATGGACATAACTCCTGTCCTTCTGATGCAGGAGAAGGAGCAGAGGCTAAACAAGTAACTAATTAATCATCACCATTATTGCTATAAAGGAAAAGGGCAGATCTCATGAGAGCCAAGAGGATGAGGTCTAAGAAGAATGAGGTAGAATGAAGGACAGCTGTCCTGTGGAAGGACATTTGAGCTGAGAAACAGTTTTTACGTGTGTCTGAAGCCAAAAATTTCCCAAACATCTCATTTAGCTACATGGCAAGTGTAAGGTGAGAAGGGGGGCAAGCGTCACTGGCCCCTGCTTGAACTGTTAGGACAAAGACCCTGTTCCTCGGCTTACCTGATTGCTCTGCCACACACCACAGCCCCAGCACACCTCTCCTGGGGCCGCTAAACTGACTTCACTGTGTTTGTCACAGATTTCATTTTCACATCTGTGCCTCCCTTGCCCCAGTGAGCCCGGGGTTGGGGGGTGGGGTTGGCCAGGGGAATGGGGCAGATATGTCTGCTTTGCACATCACTGTATTTCCAGCCCAAACACGATGCTGGGTACATATCAAGAGTTAGAAGTGTGGCTGAGGGCACAGTCGGTTAAGTGTGGTTAAGTGTGGCTCAGTCGGTTGGTTAAGTGTCTGCCTTCAGCCCAGGTCATGATCCCAGAGTCCTAGGATTGGGTCCCACTTTGGGCTCCTTGTTCAGCAAGAGGGCCTGCTTCTCCCTCTGTCTCTGCCCCTTCTCCCCACTCATACTCTCGCTCTCTCAAATAAATAAATATAAATATGAAAAAAAAAGAGAGAGAGAGAGTGGCTGAATGGGGGCATCTCGCTGGTTCAGCCAGGTAGAGCATGAGACTTTTGATCTCAGGGTTTTGAGTTCAAGCTCCACACTGGGTGTGGAACCTAATTTAAAAAAGAGAGAGAGAGAGAGAGAGAGAGAGAGAGAGAATGTGGCTGAATGAATGAATCACAGACAAGGAATATGAGGTCAAGTGAGGAGGGAATGATTTTTCTAAGTCCTAAACTTTTCCAAGTTCCAAGACCCTAAGATGGGTGTCCAATCCAGGCCTAAGGTAGAAGGGAGGGAGGTAGAATCTGGGAGTCCCAAAGTGGAATCCACCTTCCTTCACTCAGAATAGAATCACTTTATCTGTTGTGGTTTTGCTTCTCCTACAGAATCCAGCACTCCAAGTGAGGGTCTCTGGGCATTGCCTCCACAAAGGAAGATTCTGCACAGAGCTAGTTCTCGTCAGTGGACGATGAGGAGGCCCAGGGACCTAAGTGATGGGACCCAGCGGAGACAGCAGAACACCATGTGTGTTTTGCCCAATCGAGAAGGCAGCACTCTTGGCTTCCCCTTGGTGCCTCCCACCCTGGGGAGTGACAGCTACAAAGTCAACGTGAGGTGCTTGACAAACACTTCATGCATCAAACGGATCCTCCAACTGGGGAACACTGGCTGAGGTCCCAAGTCTTGGGGCTCTCAGCACAACTCATGAACCAGCCTTTCCTGGGCACCTTTTATGAGCTCAGCCACGTGCCAGGGGGTGATACGGGGAGGTGCCAGGAAGCAAAAGGCTGCTGTCAGACTGGGAGAAATCCAGGCAGAGATAGGTAAGCCTGGGAAGGACCCAGGCACAGTGCGCCAGGCAACGTCCATTCTCCGAATCAGCTCTCTAGAGCTGGTGAGGGGATGCGTGCCAGGTTGCACCACTGTGGGGCTTGGGCTGCTCTCAAACCCAGACCTAAGAGTGGGCATGGCCCTGAGGACAGGTGTGGCACTGAGATCAAAGAGATTTTTCAAGGATGAGGACAGGGCGGTCTTATTAATTGATGTACTCCTAATATCTGATAAAATACCTGGTTGATGTCTATAGAATGATTGTGAGAAAAAGAGAAATAAGCAGGTTCTAGAAGCCAATCCTGTAATACATCTTTTTTTTAAAAAATTAATTTTTAATATTGTAATTTTATTTTTTCAGCGTTCCAAGATTCATTGTTTATGCATTGTTTATGCTCCAAGCAATCCATGCCCTCCTTAATACCCACCACCAGACTCCCCCCACCCCCAACCCCTCTCCCCTCCAAAACCCTCAGTTTGTTTTGCAGAGTCCACAGTCTCTCGTGATTCATCTCCCCCTTTGATTTCCCCCAACTCCCTTCTCCTCTCCTCCCAATGTCTTCTGTGTTATTCTTACACTTACCCATAAAATGTCTTCATAATAACCTTGGCCATATTAAATGAGCAGTTAACCGAGCGCCAGCACTGTGCTAAATACTTCACATCCAGAACAACCCTGAGAGGAAGGTGTTATAGTCCTAGTCTGACAGTTGAGCAAAAACTATGCATAGCAAAGTGAATAATTTGCATAAACACACCAAGCCAGGAATTGGTAGAGCTGGGATTTGACTCCAACTCCATTTGATTTTGAGAAGCTGAGCTCTAAAGTTGTTTTTTTTTTTTTTTGCTTCTTGAGTAGATTACCATTTTTTTAACTTTATTTAAGCTTTATTTAAACATATAATGTAACCCCACCACCCTCTCCCAACCCCTCTTCCCCCCACCCCCCTCAGTTTGTTTTATGACATTAAGAGTCTCTTTTGGTTTGTCTCCCTCCCGATCCCATCTTCTTTCATTTTTACTTTTCCTACCACCTTAACTCCCACCCCCGTTGCATCTCCACTTCCTCATATCAGGGAGATCATGTGATAGTTGTCTTTCTCCAGTTGACTTATTTCACTAAGCATAATACGCTCTAGTTCCATCCATGTCGTCGCAAATGGTAAGATTTCATTTCTTTTTGATGGCTGCATAGTATTCCATCGTATATATATACCACCTCTTCTTTATCCATTCATCTGTTGATGGACATCTAGGTTCTTTCCATAACTTGGCTATTGTGGACATTGCTGCTATAAACATTTGGGTACACGTGCCCCTTTGGATCACTACGTTTGTATCTTTAGGATAAATACCCAGTAGTGCAATTGCTGGGTCATAAGGTAGCTCTATTTTCAATTTTTTGAGGAACCTCCATGCTGTTTTCCAGAGTGGTTGCACCAGCTTGCATTCCCACCAACAGTGTAGGAGGGTTCCCCTTTCTCCACATCCTCGCCAGCATCTGTCATTTCCTGACTTGTTCATTTTAGCCATTCTGACTGGTGTGAGGTGGTATCTCATTGTGGTTTTGATTTGTATTTCCCTGATGCCCAGTGATGTGGAGCACTTTTTCATGTGTCTGTTGGCCATCTGGATGTCTTCTTTGCAGAAATGTCTCTTCATGTCCTCTGCCCATTTCTTGATTGGATTATTTGTTCTTTGGGTGTTGAGTTTGCTAAGCTCTTTGTAGATTTTGGATACTAGCCCTTTATCTGATACGTCGTTTGCAAATATCTTTTCCCACTCTGTCAGTTGTCTTTTGGTTTTGTTGACTGTTTCCTTTGCTGTGCAAAAGCTTTTGATCTTGATGAAGTCCCAATAGTTCATTTTTTCCCTTGCTTCCCTTGCCTTTGGCGTTGTTCCTAGGAAGAAGTTGCTGCGGCTGAGGTCGAAGAGGTTGCTGCCTGTGTTCTCCTCAAGGATTTTGATGGATTCCTTTCTCACGTTGAGGTCCTTCATCCATTTTGAGTCTATTTTCGTGTGTGGTGTAAGGAAATGGTCCAATTTCATTATTCTGCATATGGCTGTCCAATTTTCCCAACACCATTTGTTGAAGAGGCTGTCTTTTTTCCATTGGATATTCTTTCCTGCTTTGTCGAAGATTAGTTGACCATAGAGTTGAGGGTCTATTTCTGGGCTCTCTATTCTGTTCCATTGATCTATGTGTCTATTTTTGTGCCAGTACCACACTGTCTTAATGATGACAGCTTTGTAGTAGAGCTTGAAGTCGGGAATTGTGATGCCACCAACTTTGGTTTTCTTTTTCAATATTCCTTTGGCTATTCGAGGTCTTTTCTGGTTCCATATAAATTTTAGGATTATTTGTTCCATTTCTTTGAAAAAATTGGATGGGATTTTGATAGGCATTGCATTAAATGTGTAGATAGCTTTAGGTAGCATAGACATTTTCACAATATTTATTCTTCCAATCCATGAGCATGGAACATTTTTCCATTTCTTTGTGTCTTCCTCAATTTCTTTCATGAGTACTTTAAAAGGATTATTCACCACGACCAAGTGGGATTTATTCCAGGGCAGCAGGGTTGGTTCAACATCCGCAAATCAATCAATGTGATACAGTACATTAACAAAAGAAAGAACAAGAACCATATGATACTCTCAATAGATGCTGAAAAAGCATTTGATAAAGTGCAACATCCCTTCCTAATCAAAACTCTTCAAAGTGTAGGGATAGAAGGCACATACCTCAATATTATCAAAGCCATATATGAAAAACCCACGGCAAGTATCATTCTCAATGGAGAAAAACTGAGAGCTTTTCCGTTAAGGTCAGGAACACGGCAGGGATGTCCACTATCACCACTGCTATTCAACATAGTACTAGAAGTCCTAGCCTCAGCAATCAGACAACAAAAAGAAATTAAAGGCATCCAAATCGGCAAAGAAGAAGTCAAACTATCGCTCTTTGCAGATGATATGATACTATATGTGGAAAACCCAAAAGGCTCCATTCCAAAACTGCTAGAGCTTGTACAGGAATTCAGTAAAGTGTCAGGATATAAAATCAATGCACAGAAATCAGTTGCATTTCTTTACACCAACAACAAGACAGAAGAAAGAGAAATTAAGGACTCAATCCCATTTACAATTACACCCAAAACCATAAGATACCTAGGAATAAACCTCACCAAAGAGGCAAAGAATCTATACTCAGAGAACTCTAAAGTTGTTTTTGCCTCACATGTTGCTACTGAATACTTTTGAAGAGAGAAAGAGAGAAGAAAGAAGGTTTTTCCTACAAGGAAGAAAATGGGAATGAACATAGGGCATGATTTCAGACTAAACAGGATCATTTCCCCCAAAGAAGCCTCCCATGTTTCTAAGTGAGGGTCCCCTCCCATACACTCCCAGTACCTCTCCCTGACCCTGAGCACTTGTCATCCTTTTTCTCGCACAAGTGAGTTAATTAAATGTCTGTCTGTCCTCAAGGGACACAGGTCTACAAGAGAAGGTGCTGTGACTATCTTGCTGCTGCTCCACTCCAGTGTGTGACAGAGTCCCTGGCACATAGCAGGGGCTCAGTAAGTATTTTTTGAATCTGTGAGTTAAACAACTGATAGGCGATGGGAAAAAATATCCTGAGAGGCACGTGATAAGGAAAGAAGACAAATGCAACATTATCAAGAAGCCCCTTGAAGACCAAGAAGAGCTTCATGTTGGGAAGCCGCCATAGGTTCTTGAGCTCACCTTCAAGAGGAAGACTCTTGCATTAGGGAGAGAAATAGACCAGCTGAGGGAGAGACTATCGACTTTCAAATCAGCACCAACACTTGAGATGACAAGGATCTTATGATGACAGTTGTAAGAATGCAGTGGAAAAGATAATATCGAGAAAACATATAATGCAGGTTCTACTCAGGGCATTCCTCATCAAAACTTAATAAACAGATGGGGGCATGAATCTGGATTGGTGGACAGAACAGAAGATCAGACTATGCCTGACTCTATAAACTCTACTTCCTCCCGTCACAGAAGATAAGATTTCACTGAAACTCAGGTGAGGTCAAATGAGGGTAGAAAATGTGTTCTTTATCATTCCATGAGTTTCTAAGTCTTATGCATGGCCAGCCAGAGGTAAAAAGAATATGTTTCCTAAGGTTTTCAGAAGGCTCTGAGTCATTTCCAAATGAACCATTTACTCATCCACATTTCTAAATCTATAGTTCTAGATGACTGACTTTGGAGCAAAACTGTTCGCAGGGCAAGGCCTCTGTCCCTTTTTGAACAGAATTTAAGAGGGAGCCCTCTGAGCACATCAGTCTCATAAAATTGTTTTTTCCTACAGAAGACCTGGATTCAAATCCCAGCCTTGACACTTACTAGCAAGGGCAAACTAGCTAATGACACATGAACTGCTATTTAGCAACCCATGCACTAGAATAATGGTGCTGGATCCATGGTTCCAAAACTTGAATTCTCCTTGAAGATTCTCATGCATGGGACAAATAATCATTGGCCATCTTCTGTGTGCCAGCCACTGTGCTGAGGTCCTTGGAACAGGGTAACACACAAAGCAGACGAAGACTCTAGTCTAGTCTGGACAAATACAAAACAAAAATCATGCAAGCAAATGCATACTTGCAACCATATCACATTTACGAGGGAGAGATTTGGGGTAACAGGGAAGCTTACAAAAGGGAGATGAGACCTCATGACAGAGGTCAGGGAAGGCGTAATCTGAGCCTGAAGAAAAAGTTGGTTCAGTTTCCAGGAAAATGGGATGGAAAGATACTCTCAGCAGAAGGGTGACTGTGGACAAAGCACCTGTAGTAGAAACACGGGAAGTGAGTCTGAAAGACAGATAGGGGCCAGATCATGATGGACCTTATAGGCATGTTCTGGAGCACGTTTGACTTTAAAATCAATGGGAAACTGCTAGAGAGGTATTTGGGGGTGGGACCGGGATGGAGGAGGACACAGGATCGTTGCCTTCCAAAATAATCACTCTGAATGGCCTGCAAGAAGCTGAAGTAGATGTAGGGCAGGCAGCTGGAGGCTAGTGCCGCTGTCCAGGCAGGAGATGATGGTCTATTTGACTTGGATGGTGCTGCACATGGCAAGAAATGGGCAGATTCGATGTTTAGGGAAGCAGCAGCACAGACAGGATGTTCTGACGGGTTAGATCAGGGAGGGTGTTTCAAGGACGGTCCTGGGCTTCTGGCCATTTGCTGGGAATGAAAAAAAACTAAAGAAGATCAGGTTTGGAGTAGAGTTTGAGCTCTGTTTTAGACACATTGAATTTGCAGCACATCTGAAGCGGTTGAGAAGAAATATTAATCAGGCAACTGTGTGTGCCTATCTGGGGCTCGAAATATACATTTGGACATTATTAGTGTAAAATGAATAATTGAATCTGAAGGCCATGCCAAGATCACACAAAAAAGTGGGACATAAGGGCCTATGATTGGGCTTGCAGAACTTAACACTTCCCTATTCAACTCTGTGCTTGAAGGCCTCTCCTTTTAAAAACAAGAAAGCCAAGGGCGCCTGGGTGGCTCAGTTGGTTGAGCGACTAACTGAGCGACTGCCTTCAGCGCGGGTCATGATCCTGGAATCCCGAGATCAAGTCCTGCATCGGGCTCCCAGCTCCATGGGGGGTCTGCTTCTCTCTCTGACCTTCTCCTCGATCATACTCTCTCTCTCACTGTCTCTCTCTCAAATAAATAAATAAAATATTTTAAAAAACCAACAACAACAAGAAAGCCAGTGATGGTGGTAAGCCGCGCTTGTTCAGCCTGATGATTTCCTAGGCACTCTAGGTAAATCAGCTAATTTAACTTACCCTTCCCCACAACACAGACAAGAAGACCCAAGCATTCTTGTCTTCACAGTACAGATGCAGAGATGGAAGAACATATATTTGCGCAAAGTCACATAGCTGGTAAACAATTGCTTCCACGCCTAGGTGTCTCGGATTTCAGAAATACTTCTCATAGTCTGCCCTCACTGGGCCCATCGCAGTTGCAACCCAGAGGTACCATTAGCACTGAACCCGACCAACACAAGGCAGAGAGCTTAACCAGTGGAAGTGCCCTTGAGGTCACCATAAAAGACGCCAACCAAACTCCTACAGCTAATGGTCCAGCCTGCACATGCAGTCTCTGGCGAACGTCAGTGTCTCTGCTATGCCCTGTTTCCTCCCTACATTTGTCCCCAGGCCAATGTGAAGGATGGGTGTAATGACTTAACCCCCCATGCTGACCCGTTACAAGAAACAATTGACACCAGACCCTGCAAGGACCCCTGTGAGGCAGCAGAACAAGGTTTGATCCAAAGATCGAACCTTTGCTTCTCTTTGGCACTAGACAAGGTACTTAACTCCTCGCTGACAGGTACAGTAATATGCTTCCACCCTGGGTTATTTTGAGGATTAAATGAGAGCATGTTTGAGAAAGTGTCCTGCAAACTGACAGTGATGATGAAATCAAACTCTTATGTGCCAAATCTTGTCTCTGTAATGGATGCCTTTTGGCCTCTCAGATCTAATGTGAGCACCAAAACAGATTAGGGAAGAGGAAATGATTGGGACTAGCAGGTAACGAATGGGATCTATGAGAAAAGTAAAAAAAAAAAAAAATGACATGAATTGACCTTAAAAAGAGGGCTGAGAAGTTGACCTAATAAATTATTTCTCCTGCCAGAAAAAAAATAGGATGATGAATGTGAATAAGGCTTAGCCTTTTTAAAAGGACAAAGCATGTCCTTTAATGGGATGTCCCAGACATCCCTTACGATTCAGAGCCTCATCATTATTCCTGGGCCAGGTACTTGATAATAATTCCAGGAGCGGTCAGAAGAGTAATCTTGGTAGCCAACATTTTATTGATTAGTTACCGTGTGCCAGCCACTGTGGGCTAGGTGCTCTATGTGTGTTATTTCGCAGAGTCCTTGATGAGTGAGAAGTATTGATCAGAGGAGAAATCTATGGCACTGAAGGAGAGAAAGTTATCAAAATTAGTGAATTCAGGGAATCATGTACAAGTCATCAAAACTAAGTGATAAATAAAGGGGTATTCTGGAAGAAAGTGCAGAATGTCTACATTTGGGGGACTCTAACGAGAGGTGTGCGGAATGGGAGTTGGACAAAGTTGAGTTCATCTTTTGGTGAATCCCCACGGTACCTACTTCCCTCTGAATGGCTACCTAGCTTGAGTTACACAGTATTTCAATCTCTCCTCCACTATTACCTGGAATCACGAGATTAATAACACCACACCCAGCTCACACACACTGAGTGCTTAGACTCTCCCAGGCTTGGGGACTAGGACTGAGAACTCTGATGCATTACTCTCATTTCATCCTCTTCACCTAATGAGGTAAGCTTGTAAGCTTGCATGAGTTTGTTCATTCTAACTAAAGAAATTGAGGCTCAGCAATGTTTAGTAATTTGGTCACGCTCCCATAACTTATAAATGTTAGAGCCTGGATTGGCATGCCAGGCTCTGTGAGTCCAACATTCAGGTTTCTCCTCCAGCCTGGCAAGTCCTCATTCAGGAGGAGATGCTCCATCCTGTGCCATAGTGGATTATGGCCATAGTGGATTATTATCCACAGCCAGAGTGGATAATCCAAAGGAAGACATTCCCAGAGGTTCAGATTAAATGAATTCTGAGGGCTGATGGAGTCAAACAGGCACTGGGGCTATCACTGAATCAAGAGGACTATCCATGATCTTATGTTCTTTGGGCACAAAGTGCCTCAAGGCTGAGTTAGGTCACCTACCCATCGTCTTCCAAAGAACCCTTAGTTCTCAGAGGGATGTTTAAACTCAAGAATTGGAAAACCAAGTGAAATCTGGGCCAGAAGTTTTCCCATGGGAAACCAAACAGACTCTCTTTATAGGAAAAAAGAGGAGACAGCTCATGTGTGAAGCACATTCACTGAGAGAAGCAATAAGAGACTCAGTACACTATTCACAGAAATAAAATCACGAAGCCTGGGATTCAAGATTTTCCTCCCAGTTCAGTGCTCCAGGCCTCAATATTCTTATATGAGTAGAGAGACCAGTTTGGACTGAAGGATGTCTAAGACTGAAAGATGCCTTCCAGCTCTGACAGTTTATGATACTGTGATAAAATACTTTCTAAGGAACCTGACAAGACCTGTGAAGATTTAAGAAATGCTGTGTTGGAAAAGAGCTGAGTAAAAGTGCCTCAGCGCCATTCACTGCTACCTGTTCCCGCATGCCAAAAATCTGATATACCCAACTTGATTCCAAAGGTTCCTATACCTGGCTGGATTTCCATAGCATCTCCCTACCTTTCCTGCAAGTTTGAAAAACACAAGGTACAATGAAAAGCACTGCTTCTGCCTTCTGAGGATTGTAAGGCTGTATGCTTCCCTGTTCTCACCACCTCCAAGGAAAGCAAGGGTGAATGGAGCTATGAGGGCTTACCTGTTTGACAGGTAAGATTCTGACATGGATTTCAAAGGAACTCTTTTGGGTGTGTTATTTTTGCCTTCCCAGCTTGCATTATATACTCCAGCAGGAGCAGCCCAGTTTTCCTTTGGGAATTTCTCACTTTCTCTCAGATGGTTTAGGTGGGGATGACTCTACTCATCAGCCAGACCTTAGCCCATCCACCCTCTAACCACTGAGCTTGTATTAGAGATGGACAGGTAATCCAAACCAGGTCAACAGAATCTATACCCAGATTTGTTGTAACTACTATCAAACAGGGGCTTACCTTCTATTGGGCCTGCTAGGATATAAATCTGGAAGTAAGGGTTGTCATCTTTTCTACTCCTTCAGGAAAACTGACCCAAGAAAGCAGCTATCACAAAAGAAGGCAGGTCCCATACCCAGAGAAAATCAGATGACTAATCAAAAGACTTGAGCACCTAGATCTCACCATGCCTGAAGTTCATTCAGCTATACGCTCATCTTTTCATTTTGCTAGCCAATAATTTTTCTTTTTGCTTTGATGAATTCAAGCTGCATTTCTTTCATTTGTAACCCAAAAAGTCTTGAATAATACATATTGTAGTCATAAAACATGTCCTTATTGATTTCTCTTAACTAGGCATGGTGGGTATAAGCAGAAGCAATATATATCAGTCATTTTGCTGGGTAATTTTTGCTATTAGTTATATTAAGGTTTTTTCAGGTAGTGACATTTTGAGATTCTGGATGCAGAATTCACTGCACATCACAGACACATGCATCATTTCCCATCTATCCTTCACCATCCCCTGGACTTATCTCAGCCAGGTCTTCAGTCTCAACCCAGAGTCTCCTGCCTGTCCCAGCCAATCCCCAGGCTCAGAGTAGGTAAGACTCTCCCAAGACTGCACAACTAATAAATTGCCCATGCCAGACATCAGGGAGACAGCCTTGACTCTCTTTCCCTGGCCTCCACTTCCCAGTTATCTTGAAAGTTTCTGTTCCACCATTTCCACTTGACCATCATAGGCCAGGCCACCAGCATCTCTGCCTGCACAACTGTGACAGCCTCCCTCTTTTCAATGCTGCCCTAAGAGTGAATGGTCACATGGAATGAACTTCCTAAAATGTAATCATCACTCCCTTGTCAAACCCTACTTGGTTTCCCAACTATACTTAGAATCAAGTCCAAACTCTCTAGCTTGCCCTAAAGACCCTAGATGGTCCTACCTGCTTCTTCTTCACTCTCCCATCTCATCACTCTCACCACCACCACCTCTGCTCTCTGGACTCCATGTGCTTTGGTTTTCCTCCAGTCTTCAAACATACAAGCCATTTCCTGCCTCAGAGTCCCTGCATGTGTTGTGATGCTCTCAGTCTGGTCCTTGGCTGGCCGGTTTCTTCTTTGTCCTTTAAGATGCCATTTAAAAGTCATTTTCTCAAAAATGCTCTGCCCTGCACCACTGCCACCACCATGTTAGTCTTGTTCCCATAACCCTGGTATTTTCTTCCATTGTCCTCATCACAATTTGAAGTTACCTTGTTCATTTATCTACTTATTCATAGGAATCAACCCAACTAGAACACAGGTTCCATGGAAGCTGAGACAGTCTGTTTAGTGTGTTCTCGGCATCTAGTAGCTACAGTACCAGACTCGTGGAAGAGGCTTCATCCATATGTGTTGGATGAATGAATGGATGGCAGTGGAGATGGTGGAATTCTAACTCAGGTTTCAGGAAAAATCACACCTGTGAGAAGATTCTTAAGCTTCTGGTCAGCAATTCTACTCTCGGTTGTATAAGGTGAGAAGCACGTGGGATTACCATGTACAGTGAGGCTGGGTTGGAAAGTCGGTGTGCCACAGCTGAAACATCCCGAGAGAAAACAGAAAGTTTTCTTTCTCACCTCTCTTTCTCTCTTTCTCTCACCTCTACCAGGTGTTACAACTTATTACACACAGATGCAGAGGAGAACCCCCAGCCAGTTGCAATTCTTCAGCAAATTTTGACTGCCAATACAAACAAAATGGACTTTCTAACCTTTTGTTTTTAATAAAAAAAAATATTGAGGGAAGATGATGAATGCTAGGACAATCACAGTAGAAGATGTATTACATTCTATTGTCTGCTCAGATCTATAGCTATTTCAGAAAGAGACCTGGCTACAAGGTAAATTTCATTTGTTTCAGATAAAAAACAATGTGACATTTTTGACAATGTACTGTAAAATATGCCACATTTTTTAAACAAAGTGAGATATACTAAAAATGAAATATAAGATTTCGGGGGAAAGCTATGATTAGAAAAGAGCTCATAGTCCTTTTTGGACTACCTGTAACACTCAAAAAATAAGCCTCTATACCCTCACATACAGATGTGAATTAAGTAATGGCAAGCATAATTAAATCATTATATCATGGCTTATGTGGCCTCTGTCCCCCTCTTGAATATAAGCTCCACAAAGGCAGGGACTGGGTCTGCCTATGACTTCAGGGCCTAGAAAAGACACAACAAATGCGCAAGTATTTGCTGAATGAATGGAATCATCGTGTGTAACATATCCACATTCAGGTTCTTCACAGAGAGAAGTAATGCTCTGTAAAACAGATAAATTTCAAATTCCTCTTGAAACACAGTTTACTACTAAAACAGTAGAGACCACTCATGGACAAAAGATGAGGGTAACCAAGTACCATATCAGGAGACAGGCCTGGATAATTCCTGGATGTGGCTTGGGGGCCTTAAAGTCCAAGATGGAGGTCATGGGAAGAAGCCAGGCCAGACTCTCAGTGCACACAGGGACCCGATGGCCTGTGAAGGCATGCTGAAGAGTGGGATCCTGGGTACACCCGTGTCCTGAAGTCTCAGTGATCTTCAACAAGTCACTCAACCTGCCTGTTGCTCTAATCTCTCTAGTTTCAGGTCAGAGGCAAATCAGACTCAAGATCAGACTCAAAGATCCCTCTAGACATTAACAATTTGTGGTCATACACTGTGCCAGGAACAGGAAAGACCTGAAACAAAGCAAAATGCTGCCCTCAGCAGAGTCTCCTGGGCCCTTCCTATAATGCCAGAACTGGGAACAGACTGCCTGGGACACGGCTAGCTGGGAACAGAGACACAAAGATCTAGGGGAGAACAGCAACTCACACCCCTAACTCTCTACCACACTGGGTAAAAGATGGACTCTGAAGCCAGACAACCCGGGTTCAAACCCTACAACCACCATTCACCCTGTAGCACAGCTTCAGTCTCTTCATCTTACGGATGGGTAAACAGTAGAGTCTTCCCCAAGATGACATTAGGACACTGGGACACCTAGCAGGTAATAAGCACTGTAATATCAGGTAATAGTGCTACCCGCTAGGACTGCCACACCTAGCAGGTAATAAGCACTCAGGAAACGTGTGCTGGCACCATCACCAATGCCCCCACCAAGCCATAGCCTCCTCCTCTCCATCACTCTCATAGCCAACCCAGAAACTTCCTCTACTTCAGCCCCAGCCCCTCTAGAACAGCAGAAGCCTGAGCACAGAATGCATCTGACATAAATCAAAGGCAGATGATCTCCTTTCACTGCCTCGTCCCCATAAATCAGCGCAAGCTCCCTGAACAGAGACACATTCAGATTCCAAATGTGTTTTCCAGTCTCCCACTCCCTGGTTGAAAGATGACTTTTCGAGCCAGAGTTTAGAGCAGAGAAAACAATTTAGAGATGACCCAGTCCAGTCCCCTTAACTTACAATTAGGAAAACTGAGGCTCAAAAGAAAATGAGATTTGCCCGATTAGCAAATGAGACTTGTCAGTTCCAGGCAGGAACACGACGGGTACCCAGAAATCCTACCTCCCAACCCAGCGCAGTTTTTACTCAGTGGTGTACCACGGGCCAGACAATGGGGGCAATGGATGGGCCTGGCATGGGTAACAAGAATGGGCTTATCTGCAGGGAATTTAGAACAGTAATTTTTTAATTAATTAATTTATTTATTTGACAGACAGAGAGAGATCACAAGTAGGCAGAGAGGCAGGCAGAGAGAGAGGGGGAGAAGCAGGCTCCCCGCCGAGCAGAGAGCTATATGTAGGGCTGGATCCCAGGACCCTGAGATCATGACCTGAGCTCAAGGCAGAGGCTTAACCCACTGAGCCACCCAGGTGCCCCTAGAACAGTAATTTTTAAAGTAATCGAAAATCAGTCTTCTTTTTATCATCACCATGAGCCTGAAATCCAAACAATGCCAGTGATAACATATACACCCCTTTCCCAAAACAGACAAACAAACAAACAAATCTTTGGTTGGTTTAAGTTCTAAACAGTTGCCAAGGCTGTTGCTGGATTTTGATAATATGTAAGTCTGAAATGTGGGCGCAGCTTCACCCACTAATTTCCAGCCCAAGTGTGTGACTGTTTGAAATCACTTGAGCTCACTGCAGACACTGTTGCTGCCTCCAGGCCTGCGGTAATATGGACCCCTGCACTGGAACAGCAGATGAGAAATAAACAAAGATTGCACGGTGATTAGAGCTAAGGAAGAGCTTTGGTTCAGATATGAAGTATTTACTGAGCTTGAATGATGTCAGGGGAAACAAAATCCTGCTCTTTTGTTTCTCAGCTGTTTTAAAAACTAAAGATTGAGTCCAGAAAAGAACAATGGCTTTTGATCATTACCTAGTTATCACTGAAATTAATTCTGTTGTCTAAGGGTGGGGGCCGTGTTAAATGATCTTCTCCAAGTGTCAAATATGCCAAGTATAACACTGTCCTTGACATGAGCTGAAGGTTGGGGAAACACTTCCTGTCCACTCCTGACATTCCTTCCATCTGGGGCAGCCTCCATTACTGTAAAATCCCAGGACCTTCTTCACCTCTTTTTTTGTTTGTTTGTTTTACTATTTTTATTATTTACCATTTATTGTATTTTATTCTATTCCAATCCATACTTGCCCATTCCTGTCCGATCTATCCTATTTTTTTAATTTAAGCTTTTTTTTATTTAAACATATAATGTTACCCCCCTACCCTCTCCCAACCCCTCTCCCCCCCTCAGTTTGTTTTATGACATTAAGAGTCTCTTTTGGTTTGTCTCCCTCCTGATCCCATCTTGTTTCATTTATTCTTTTCCTACCACCTTAACTCCCACCCCCGTTGCATCTCCACTTCCTCATATCAGGGAGATCATGTGATAGTTGTCTTTCTCCAGTTGACTTATTTCGCTAAGCATCCATGTTCCATCCATGTCGTCGCAAATGGTAAGATTTCATTTCTTTTGATGGCTGCATAGTATTCCATCGTATATATATACCACCTCTTCTTTATCCATTCATCTGTTGATGGACATCTAGGTTCTTTCCATAACTTGGCTATTGTGGACATTGCTGCTATAAGCAAAAAATTGAAAATAGAGCTACCTTATGACCCAGCAATTGCACTACTGGGTATTTACCCTAAAGATACAAACGTAGTGATCCAAAGGGGCACGTGTACCCGAATGTTCACCTCTCTTACTCATCCTAATCTCTACTTCCAAAAGGAGGAGTGGCTCATCTCCAATTTGAGGACCAATTTGAAGGGAAGGTGTATAAAGCTCTAGGTTTTCTCTCTTCCTAATTGAGATCCAGGTGACTGGTAGGGAGCTCACTCCCATCCTCTTGGCAGAAGTCAGTTCCCCCAACATGGCTTGTCTCCGACACAGAAGTAGGTTTTTCCAAGATGGTTTGTGCTGGCTAGGATGGGCAGTCGGGCTCTGGAATCCTGTCTACCCTAGACTCAGCCTCCAGGGTCGGCTTTTCAGTGACGAAGGAGGCATTTTGGCCTCTCATCTCATTTGCTTCTTTATCTTATTTCTTTTGTTTTTTTTCCCCATGAACCTTTTATATTTTTTATTTGATTTCCCATGCCGTGCCTTTATTTTTTTTATGCTATACCTTTTATTCCCATCCCCTTATCTTATTTCTTACCTGACTCAGAACTCAAGCAGGAAAAAGGATCATTACATGTTGGACTTCCTCATAACATCAACAGTCATGACAACGATAATGAAACCAAGAGTAGCATAATACTTTAAGCTACCATGTTTTAAGCATTTGCTGTGTCAAGCACCGTGATGAATTTAAAAGCCTTATCTCGTTGAGTCTTCTGGACACATCTGTGAGGCAAGTTCTATTGTCATCTGGACATTACAGACAGGAAAAGCTGAAATTAACAAGTAATAAACATGACCACTATCACATAACTAGCAAATGATGGTAGAGGACCTGAACCCTGGTAAATGATTTAGGACTGAAACACTTAACCACTATGCTACTCTGCTTAATAGCAGGAGAAAATCCATTTACAGACCCTACTTATTAGATTAAACTGAGAACTGATGCATTGTTCCCAAGATTACTTGGTCTCTGTCTATTGAGGATGGAAAACCGGTTCATGTTCTCTCACCTTTGTTCTGTTGATTTGCTCTCCTTCACCTCTCCCCAAGTGAGAATTCCAGGAGATTTAATTTGGAGATGGGCTCCGTCCTGTGAACACAAGGCACAGCAGGCTGGTTGTGCCTGGCTCCGTGGCCCCCCCTTTGCCAGTCACCTCATCTTAGGTCTTGCCTTCCAACTTGGCTGGGCACTTCCCTGCCCCAGCATGGCCAGCTAGAATCTCCAGGCTGCGAAGGGCCAAGAAAGCACTCATTGCTACAAGGTGACAAACTCAGCTCATGCCAAGCCTTCTTGGCAGAGCCAGCCACCACTTTTGTGGTGCAATTTCAGGAGCACTGGAATCTCACAATCTGCTGTCTACCCAAAACATACCTCTCCTCCCACCCCCAACTGGCTGGCCTATCATGGGGCTGAACTTCTGCCACTCTGAATGTATCCCTTTGACTTTTTTAATTATCATTTTTATTAACATATAATGTATTATTTGCCCCAGGGGTATAGGTCTGTGAATCACCAGGCTTATATATTTCACAGCACTCACCATAGCACATACCCTCCCCAATGTCCATAACCCAACCACCCTCTCCCTACCCGCTCCCCTCGGCAACCCTCAGTTTGTTTTGTGAGATTAAGAGTCTCATGATTTGTCTCCCTCCTGATCCTATCTTGTTTCATTTTTTTTCAAACGTAGTGATCCAAAGGGGCACGTGCACCCAAATGTTTATAGCAGCAATGTCCACAATAGCCAAACTATGGAAAGAACCTAGATGTCCATCAACAGATGAATGGATAAAGAAGATGTGGTATATATATACCATGGAATACTATGCAGCCATCGAAAGAAATGAAATCTTGCCATTTGCAATGACGTGGATGGAACAAGAGGGTATTAAGCTGAAGGAAATAAGTCAATCAGAGAAAGACAATAATCATATGAGCTCTCTGATATGAGGAATTTGAGAGGCAGGGCGGGGGTTTGGAGTGTAGGGAAGGAAAAAATCCCTTTGACTTTGAAAGCATCATCCCCATTAAAAAGCAAATGTTCAATGAGGAGTAACACATTCAGCCTTAGTCTCTTCATGTAGAGTGGGGATATGTAGAACACCCTCTTCAAGGTATTGATGTGAGAACTAAGAGAATATACACAAATGTGGAACTGGAGGCTCCAGGTGCACAAATGACTTCCCCAAGGTCACAGAGCTAGCTAATGGCAGAACCAATGTGACTTCCAAAAGACATCACCCAGTCTCTGGCCCAAGAGTGTTTGCCAGCATTAAGGTTAGAGAATGTCAGAGCAAAAAGAGCCTTCTGATGTAGTCTAGTTGAGACAGCTAACACCCCATCCTCAGGACCCAATTCCCCATCCCACACCTACAGTAGGTATCACTAATTGACCATGATGAGTCTAGAAATATTCCTCCACAGGGCATGCCAATCAATTCTCAATCAAAGCTTCACATGGAACAAACTGTTTTCTCCTGCCTAGACCAGAAGTTCCTATCATCTCCTAGTCTTGTCTCAAACTTTAATCTGCCCATGAGTCACCTTGTTAAAACCCAGATTCTCATTCAGCAGGTCCATGCTGGGGCCCAGGATGCCACCTTTCTCCCTAGCAGTCCAGTGCCAGTGTCAGGTGTTACTGCCACTTTTGGTCCACGGACCACACTTTGGGGATTCTTAGGGGATGTGAGGGAGAGGCCCCCCTCCCCAACGTGTGTGAGCTTCAGGGTGCAGATTTCCCCTTAGGAGCATCAATCCCATGCCAGGGCTGCTGCCAGCGTCTCCTCTCTGTGGCATTCCCTTGAATGCCCAGATACGAGACGGGATAGCAGGAGAGAGCCCAAAAGGTGGTATTCTTCTTCCACTCCTATGCCAGTAACTCCCTCACAGGAATGCACGCGTGCACACACACCCACAGACATGCACTCGCACACACTCAACTCTTCTGAGGGTTCCTGGGCCATTTGTGAGGTCCAGCAGTCGAGCACACCTGAGGACCCAGAGACCTGCCTTCTAGGCTTGCCTCCGCAACTTCCTCTCTGTGTGATCTCAGTCACACCGCTCTGGCGGCCAGCAGGCCCCTTACAGGACCCTCCTGAGAAGTGAGTGCAGTCTGAAAGCCAACTTGCCCCAGGGCCGCAACATGTACTCTCTTCCCTGGGCTGTATGGGGACACAAAGGTGGGGCTGCGGGTATTTATCAATTCCCCACCAGGTTTGTGGCAGGAAGTGACAGATGAGCAGTAAGACAAATAGCCTGTCCGTGTGTAAAGGACCTCAGCCCCTGGCCAGTCCAGCCTCTTCCTCCCACGTCATGTTCTTACTGGTTTGCTTATTCATCTTGTTTAAAACAGAGAAACCTAAACACCTTTGCCCTAGAACCTCGAGCAACCTTAGCAATTAAAGGGTACTTAAGAAACTGCAATGGATTTATAAACCCTGTTTAGGAAAAACAACAACAAAAATCTTTTACCTTCTAGCCTGACAGCATCATCGCCCCAAGGGCACTGTCCTGACTGCGAAGAGAGATGAAATCGATGTTGTTCAACGGGCTGGAGAGGCAGAGCTGGCTGCAAGTCCAGAGGCACGGGACCCTGTCCTGCCCTGGAAGCCTTGAGAAAGGCACTTTCAGAAGCTGATTCTCAGTTTTCTCATCCATCAAATGGGATAATAGTAACGGCAAAGATGAACTGAGCACGTAATATATGCCAGGCACCGTTACTTGTATTGTTATTAATCCTCACCAAAGCCCGGAGCTACACATATTATTATATCTAAATTACAGATGAGAAAACCAAAACATGGAGAGGCTTAATGCCATGGCAAGACTCCCATAACAAGTTGGTCCTCCAGATCCCGAACTTTTGCTCATATCCCCTGCACAAGACTGTGTCTCCTCTCTCTGCGCCCCTCACAGAACTTCTGTGAGGTTCCAATAAGAAAATCTCTTCACAATCCAGAATGTTGCATACATACTGTTACAGCTCTTAAACTAAAGCAATGAATGCCACGTGGATCCCCTGTAGACACCCCAGTAGGTGGGAGCATGCAGGAAGGAACTGGGGTTCTTCTCAGAGCATCCTGGACTTCACTGGTTCCTGATTCCACTTCTCTGGAATCTGACTCTAAGATGCATCTCTTTTCTTTCAGACATGCCACTACTCAAACAAGACATACTCCCTGTGTCTAACACCCTCGCTTAGAAATTCCCTGAGGTCACTCAGGGCTGATCTCACTCCACACTTTAAACTTTGGTTTGAGCTCTTCTTCTCCTCATAGGTGGGTAGTAAGAAGTGGAAGGGAGGAGAGAGTTAGAGTTTCCCCCTTTGCAAAGCGAGCTGCCTTTTCATCCAATTCTCCTGTCACCCGTTCTCTCATTATAGTTATGGATTTGGGCAGCCTCTTGCCATGGTTACACAATCTTCTGATTAAATTCTTCCAGCCAGCCAACTCCAATTTCAGAACGTGAATGAATAAATAAACTACTGCACTAAACCAGATGAGGAGACACAAGCCTTGGATACAAGGAAAGTTCTCTGAAAGCTAAGACAATCAGGATCATATTAAAAGAAGCATAGAAGCCTAAATAAAGGAGGAAAGAAAGGAATGGCTTTATTCTAGCTGGACTACCTTTAAGGATTAGACACTGATATGGGGCACCTGATATGGGGCTTAGTCGGTTAAGCATCTGACTCTTGATTTCAGCTCAGCTTATGATCTCAGAGTCCTAGAACTTGGAAGTAGAACAAATGATTAAGTGTGGGACACTGGGCAAGTTCCTCCCTTCTTGAAACTCAGTTTCCTTAGCTGTCAATGGCATGATCATATTAACTAGTAATTGTTAAGCACTTAGCATCTACCAGGCACTGTGCCAAGCACTTTAACAACTAACATGTCACATGTAGTATAGTTGAAAGAACTGAAGATGTTTTGGCCCAAGGAAAGGCAGCTAGGGAAGGAAAAGTAAACCAAATTTAAATATCCGTTCTAATATGAAAGAAATACTAAGTTTATTTTGTTTTTCTTTGAGCTTTTGAGTTGAAAGAACACAATGTTTCACATCAGACTTTGGGGTGGGTAAGGAACCCGCCAATGCCTCACCCTCTGACATTGGAAAATTTATTGGGTCTCTCAGCCTCAGTTTTCCAGTCTGTGAAAAGGGGATAGTGCCACCTATCCCAAGCAATTCATTACCAATTAATTACCAATTACCAATTAATGGTAAACTTAATATAGGTAAAGGTTATTTACTACAGGTACACACCAAGAGTTGAGTAAATGTTTGCCCTTCTCTATACAAAGGACAAAGACTCTGGACCATGGCCTTGACCTAAGAGAAATCTGGGTGACCCCAGGATTTTATCCCATTTCTTCAGTGCAACCCTCATCCTGGCTACAATCACTGCATATCCATGTGCATCTATGTGGAGATAAATTTTGGACACACCTCAAACTTAATTATCAGGATTCTCTAGCCTGGGAGAGTGGAAAGAAAGTATAATCACTCTATCAAAATAAGTGAGAGAGTCTTATTGTACCTTATCCCCTGATAGCTCTTGAACTAGGAGTAAGCAGGAGAAATGATAGCCCATAAGTTCTCTAAGGGCAAGAATCACGTCCATCTCATCTACCCAATGAACAGCAGCACTGGGCAGAGTGTGGTATGTTACAGGTGCTCCAGAAGTAGGTCCCTGCTTGACTGACAGTACCATTTCTCTGTCATTTACTTTACTTTTTAGTTTTTACAACCCAGCTCTAGTCCTCTCCCCAAGAACACAAACTCCTCCAGAGAGAGGATGACACACTCATTCACTTTCCTTTATCTTAAACATGTTCCTCTTCCCAAATTTCTATCTCCAGCCTGGATCGCACTCATGAGCTCTAAATTTGTAGATTCAGCTGTCTACTCTGTATTTTCATCTAAATAAATAGGCAAGTAAACAAATAAACTTGAATATGCTCTTCAAAGAACTCTTCAACCACCCTCAAATAAATGAGTAATAAAAGCCATCCCTGCTGGGGGGCCTGAGTGGCTCAGTGGATTAAGCCTCTGCCTTTGGCTCAGGTCTGAGTGGCTCAGTGGATTAAGCCTCTGCCTTTGGCTCAGGTCATGATCTCAGGATCCTGGGATCAAGCCCCGCATTGGGCTCTCTGCTCAGCAGGGAGCCTGCTTCCTCCTCTCTCTCTGCCTACTCGTGATCTCTGTCTGTCAAATAAATAAATAAAATCTTAAAAAAAATAAAAGCCATCCCTGCCTCCAGTATTTCTCATTTTGGATAATGGTACCACCCTGAGTCAATTGTTTAGGCTAAAAACCTAAGAGTCATCCTTGATTCTTCATCATCAACCTACATTCAATCTGTTAGCAAGTCCTGTCAGCTCTCCCAAAATATATTCCAAGTGCACTCATTTCTCAGAAGATCCCCCCAAAGCATCTTAGAATAAATACCATCCTCTCACTCCTGGACTCCTACAATGGCCCCTAACAGAACAGAGGTCCTGGCTTCTCATACAACAGTCAGATGATCTTGGTAAAATCTATCACATAACTCTCCTGCTTAAAATTCTCCATTCATTCAACAGTCAGCATTTGGGGTCTACTGTCTGAGCTGTTGTGAATAGAGTCCTAATGAACACACTGAACCAACACGCCTGCCCTTGGGCTTACAACCAGCTCAGGGAAGCAGACAAAAAGCAAAGAAGGCAGCGTGCTGGGGGTATCATTTCTACATGGGCAGTTAGGAATATCCTTAAGGAGAAGGCAGCATCTGAGCAAAACCCTGAGCAGGAGTTAGGGAATGATCCATGTGGATTATCTGGGGAAAGCTCTCCAGACTGAGGGAAACTCCAGGGCAAAGGTCTGGAAGCAAGAAGGAAGTGTGGCACATTCAAAAAAGCCAAGGAGAACCCAAGCTGGCTAGAGCAGAAAGACCAAGCAAGAGAGAGCAGTTGGAGATGAGCTCAGGAAGGTAATGGAAGACCAGGTTACGTAGCACCATGTGAGCCATTGCAAGGACTCTGGCCTTTACCCTGAGTGACATGGGGAGAACCTGGAGGGGGTTGACTGAGAGTGACACGATCTGGCTTGCACCCTGGTTGCTGTGTTGAGAATACAGTGAAAAAATTTATAGCCAAAAGAGCAGGTAAGAGCTTAGTGCCATAAGCCAGGCAAAAGACGAACTACAAGGCTTGTACTAAGGAGTAGCTATGAGAGGAGTGATGAGCAATGGGACCCTAGATATAATTTGCAGGCAGAACCATCAGAGTTTACTGACAGAATAGATGTCTGGGTGCTAGGGCATCAAGGACAACCCCAGGTATGGTGGCCCAAGAAACTGGACAGGTGGATTCACTCTTCCCAGAGACAGAAGAGACTGGGTGAAGTAGATCTGTGGGACAGTAGGAGAAGATCAGGAATTTAGATTTACATGGTAAGCCTGAGTTTCCTTTAAGACATCGAAATGGAGACACTGAGAAGGCAATTGTGTGTGCCAGTCTGAAATTCAGGGAAGAGGTCTGCTCTATGGTATAAAATTGGGGATAATCAGCACAGGGGTGGTTTTTAAAGTCAGAGGACTGAGTAAGATCACCTGGAGAGGAAGGCTGGCTAGAAAAAAGGAGAGAGAGGTTCACAGATTGGACTCTGGGGTGCTCTAGATTTGTTGAAGAAAAGAAGAATCAATGATAAAGAAGATGGATAACTTCCCAACACAGAAGAAAATAACTCAACACCTTGTCTACATCTACCCCCTCCTCTCTAGCTTCAACCACTGCCTTCTTCCTTGCTCAATAAGTAGCAGTCATAGGGGACTTCATCTTGTTCCTAAAATAAGTGAAACCCATCAAGAAACCGAAGCTTTGGACTTGCCTGGGGAGATCTTCTTTTAGACTTTACCATGGACTTGTCTCTCAAGTGTCAAAGTTTTTACATTGCATGGAGAAGCCTTCCTGAACCTACTCCCTACCAGCCCACCTGTTTTTTTATCTTGGTTTACTTACATGAACATCCTTCTCCTAAGTTTTCTTTTTTCTTTACATTTCTAGTTTCTATTTCACCCATCCCCAAACCTGGCCAGGTAAACTCAATAAGGGTAAAACTGCCCCCCCATACACATTGATGAATCCCCAGTCTCCTAGATTGAAATACATCATCTAGTAAGTGTTCAACAAATGTTTATCGGATGAATATACACCAAGATCCAGAGAGGCAAAGCAAGATCCCCATGCTTATCCAGAGAACTGGTGATGAAAACAAGGCTTGAGCCCAGATTTCTTTTTTCTTTTTTAAAGATTTTATTTATTTATTTGACAGACAAAGATCACAAGTGGGCAGAGAAGCAGGCAGAGAGAGAGAGAGAGGAGGAAGCAGGCTCCCTGCCGAGCAGAGAGCCCGATGCAGAACTCAATCCCAGGACCCAGAGACCATGACCTAAGCCGAAGGAAGAGGCTTAACCCACTGAACCACCCAGGTGCCCGAGCCGACATTTCTTAACCATACACTCAAAGCTGGTTTTTTCGGGTCCCAACTATTGCAAGGGGAGGAATGGGTAGGCTGAATAAAACCATCCTTGCTCATTTTTAAATTACTGAGTGAGCAATGTAACCCTCTTTCCCCTGGCCACTCTCCATTACTCCATAAACTTTAAGGATAAAACTTCAAGCATGTAAAATTATTTTAAATTAAAAAAATTTTAATTAATTTTTAAATTAAAAATTATTTTAAATTTAAAATATTACCAGCTTGGGAAGGGAACTTTTAGAAGACAAATCACAGTGTATTAGAGTTTAGCTTGGGAAGGGATCATAGTCATTTTTAATCCAACTTTCCCCATTTCCCCTATAATCTTCTGATCTTGAAATGTGTCTGGTCAGTGGCCAAGGGAAAGAACAAAACTAATCTATGTCTCTACCAGTTACCTGGTATCTTTCAGATGTCCCCTGCAGAAAAGAGTCTTTTTCATTCATTTGATAAATACATATATGTCTAGAAGCTGATGATCCAACAGTGAGTAGAACAGATGAAATTCTTGTATTTTAAAGATCTTATTTATTTATTTACTTGAAAGAGACAGAGAGAGAGCATGAGCAGGGTGGAAGGGCAAAGGGGGAAGCAGACTCCTTGCTGAGCAGGATGTGGGGCTCCATCCCAGGACCCCAGGATCATGACCTGAGCCAAAGGCACATGCTTAACCCACTGAGCCACCCAGGCAAACCCAAAAGCAGATAAGATTCTTGCTTCTCAAATGCTTACATTCTGGTGAGAGAGGCAGATAATAAATAAATAAATAAATAAATGAACAAATAGCGTCAAGCGATATTAGGTGGTGTGAAGACAATAAAACAGGACGATTAAGGACAGAGCTTGCGGCTGAGTGAGACACCCCCAGATTGGATGAACTTCAGATACAAGGTTTCCCACTCTGGCTCTGACATAGTCTCCAATCTAGACATATTTTACAGTTCTCCCCCTGGAATAGTGCTCAGTGCCTCCTCGAGGGAAATCACTGGAATGCTTTAGCCCAACCTGACTCACTTCACAGACAAGAAACCAAGCTTGAGGCCCAGCTCCTACTTGTGACCCATTATGTCCCCGACTCCACTGCATGCCAAACCCCATTGCACAGCATACAACAGATCTGTGAGAGCAGAGCCCATGTGTTTGACCCTGTTAGGTTGCCCCATTGAGCTACTGACTTACTCTTCATACACCTAACTGGAGGTTAGTCCACCAGACATCTCTGGCAGCACACTTGGCTGTGACCCAGACCAGCCAGAACAGGAGGAGGCACTGACATCCCTGCTGTGTTCAACACTCACACATGCTCCTGCCCATCCATCTGCTTTGCCCAGAAAAGAAGGTTTGAAGTATAGTGGGATAGAGCAGGATTGGCTTCAGGGAGGATAAACATGATGAGGTTCTGCCCTAAACAGCTCAGACCACCCTGCCCTGGAGTTCTGCACACCTTTGTTAGATAACCCCCTGGGGTAACTCTATTTATAAATATGGACTTGCACATCACATCTGGGTTTGAGACCCAGGCCTGCCACTAATCAGCTGTGTGACCTCAAACAAGTCATTTAACTCTGTCAACCTAGGTTCTTTGCCAACACAATGGGACTAATACATATCCCTAACCTGTACAGTCTGTTGTGAGAATGAAGTAAAATAATAATCTAAAGTACTTAAGAGTCACACGTGTTGCCCAAGAGCTTAGACTTTGGAGCTAGAAGGAAATTTACAGAATATGTATTCCCACATCTTTTTCATTGAACAGATGGAAAACCAGGGCCCAGAGATGGGAAGAGATTATCCAGAGTTAGCCCAAGGGAGAGCCAGGAACAAAACCCTTCCACCCTTGGCTCCTACATGTCTGCTTGCCTTCCTAGAACTTCACAAAGAGAGGGTGTGCAGCCCTTCAGTGAATGGCTTCAGCCACACAGGCTACACAAAGCCAGCAGAGTGTGGGAAGCCGCAGCTGTTCTTGCTGTGTAGCGAGAGGCAGACAAGGAGGGTCCTCTACCCCCAGGTTCTCTGACTCTCGTAGAAATGGCCAGAGGCTACGGTGAGACTCCCCTAAGATTGTGAGGTCTCATCACGCAAGCCCCAATCTCCGCTGCAAACCACCGAGATCACTCTGACTCCTCCTTGTCCAGGTGTTTTTGCATCTGCGGGCTAAGAGTCAACCACACCATGAGTTGAATTCCCTCTAGAGCCGGAGGTATATTTAAAAAACAAAAAAATCCAACACTATCAGAATCTATCTCCAGATTACTAAGACACCGAGTGCCAACTTCCTTAGGCCACTGTGCTTCATATTGGCCCTCTGACTCCATGCCCAACGCTGGTAGTTGTATATACACATTTCTATTCCAGCCAGAACATACTCCAGAGCATCACAGACCTCCAGAAGGATGCCTAAAGGATGGTGAATCACGTGGGTGGGTAACATGACAGTGATGGTGATCGTAGTGGTGATGGCAGTGGGACGGTGTCTAACAGCTTAGTGATACATTCTCTGGGCCAGGCAGAGCACCCAGCACTAAGCATTACCACATTTAACCTTCATCTTGAGTCTAATGATATATGCATTGTTAAAACTCCAATTTTCCAGATGAGGAACTGAAGGCAAAGACTGGTTAAAGTAACTTGATGAAGGTCATCAGTTGGTATGGTTAGGATGCAACACCATGATGCCTAAATCCCGAAGCCCAGGCTTAATTGCCCCACTACATTTCTTTTTTCTTTTTTAAGATTTTATTTTATTTATTTGAGAGACAGAGATCACAAGTAGGCAGAGAAGCAGGCAGAGAGAGAGAGGAAGAAGAAGGCTCCCTGCTGTGCAGAGCCCAATGTGGGGCTCCCAGGGTCCTGGGATCATGACCTGAGCCAAAGGCAGAGGCTTTAACCCACTGAGCCACCCAGGCACCCCAACTCCCTACATTTCTGAAGAGTCTCAGAGAACTTAGACCAACCTCCTCATTTATTTTTATTTTCTTATAATTTTTTTAAAGTCTTATATATTTTTAAATTTTATTTTATTTTTCATTGTTCCAAAATTCATTGTTTCTGCACCACACCTAGTGCTCCATGTAATACGTGCCCTCCAGAATACCCACCACCAGGCTCACCCCACCCCCAACATCCCCCTCCAAAACCCTCAGTTTGCTTCTCAGAGACCAGTCTCTCATGGTTTGTCTCCCCCTGCAATTTCCCCCAACTCCACCTTTCCATCTCCCCCATGTCTTCCATGTTAATCCTTATGCTCCACAAGTAAGTGAAACCATATGATAATTGACTCTCTCTGCTTGGCTTATTGCACTCAGCATAATCTCTTCCAGTCCCATCCATGTTGATACAAACGTTGAGTATTCATCCTTTCTGATGGAGGCATAGTACTCGATAGTATATATGGACCACATCTTCTTTATCCATTCGTCCGTTGAAGGGCATCTTGGTTCTTTCCACAGTTTAGTGACCGTGGCCATTGCTACTATGAACATTGGGGTACAGATGGCCCTTCTTTTCACTACATCTGTATCTTTGGGGTAAATACCCAGTAGTGCTACTGCAGGGTCATAGCGAAGCTCTATTTTTAATTTCTTAAGGAATCTCCAAACTGTTTTCCAAAGTGGCTGCACCAATTTGCATTCCCACCAACAGCGTAAGAGGGTTCCCCTTTCTCCATATCCTCTCCAACACTTGTTTACTGTATTGTTAATTTTGGCCATTCTAACTGGTGTAAGGTGGTATCTCAATGTGGTTTTGATTTGAGTCTCCCTGATAGCTAATAATGAACATTTTTTCATGTGTCTGTTAGTGCTAACATTTGTATGTCTTCTTTGGAGAAGTGTCTATTCATGTCTTCTGCCCATTTTTTGATGTGATTACTTGTTTTGTGTGTGTTGAGTTTGAGGAGATCTTTATAGATCTTGGATATCAGCCCTTTGTCTGTAGTGTCATTTGCAAATATCTTCTCCCATTTTATGGGTTGCCTCTTTGTTTTGTTGACTGTTTTCTTTGCTGTGCAAAATCTTTTGATCTTGATGAAGTCCCAAAAGTCCATTGTTGCTTTGTTTCCTTTGCCTTTGGAGACATATCTTGAAAGAAGTTGCTGTGGCCAATGTCAAAGAGGTTACTGCCTATGTTCTCCTCTAGGATTTTGATAGATTCCTACCTCACATTGAGATCTTTTATCTATTTCGAGTTTAACTTTGTGTATGGTGTAAGAGAATGGTCAAGTTTCATTCTTGTACACATAGCTGTCCAATTTTCCCAGCACCATTTATTGAAGAGACTTTTTTCCACTGTATATTTTTTCCTGCTTTGTCAAAGATTATTTGACCATATATAAGTGACACCTGAACCCCAGGAGAGGGCATTCATTTATTCATTCATTCACCCTTCAAATGCCTACTGACCATGCCAGGCGTAGTCATCAGTGGCAGGGAAACATGTGTAAGGAAAATGAAGTGCCTGCCCTCAAGGAGTCTATAAACTGACCAACTTCAATGAATTGGTTAATGGCAAAGCCAGGACAGCTCCAGTTTCCCAGTAGTCTCACTGTGCTAGGCAAGGTTATCATTCAGGGTTACCCAGAGAAACACAGCCAATGGGGCATGTGTGTGTGTATAGGTACATGTGTATATATGTATGTGTACATATTATATATCTTCATATATAATCCATATTATAGATAAATCCATATATATTATACATATATTATATAGATAGATAGATAGATAGATAGATTAATTTTAAGGAATTGGCTTTTGCAACTATTGGGGTTGGGCATGTAGGGCAGGCCAGCAGGCTGGAACTCAGGCAGAAACTGAGTTGTAGTCTTGAGGCTACACATTTTTTTTCTTAAAGCTAGAGGTTTTTTTCCTCTTCTGGAAACCTGTTTTTGCCCTTAAGACCTTCAATCATCTACACTGTCAAAGTGTCTTAAAGTCAACTGATTATTGATGTTAACCACAGTAACAAAACACTTTCACAGCAACACCTAGATTGGTATTTGACTAAATTACTGAGTATTACAGTCTAGCCAATAACTGAGTAGACATGTAAATTGAACCTAGACACACAAAACTATCAGAGCAAATAAGGCCACTATCCTTCCCATGGTTAATTAATTGATTAGAGCTATACCCAGACTACACCCCAAGATATTTCCACCTTCTGTGGCCTGCTTCAGTTACAAAAGGAGAAAATTATTTCTCATATTCCTATCAAATGTAAACCTGACTTTCTCTTTTGAAACTGAGGAAACCTAGAAATATATAAATGAGAAATGTCAACACAAGTTTGGCAAATATTGGTCTTCTCTTTTTTTAGACTATAATCATGCTTTTTTAAAAAACTCAAGTATAATTAACATACACTGTTAGTTTTAGGTATATTATACAGTGATTCAACAATTCTGTACATTACTCAGTACTCATTGTGATAAGTGTACTCTTCTTAATCCCCTTCACCTATTTCACCCAAACTCCCAGCCCCCTTTACCAAACTGGTAATCACCAGTTTGTTCTCTGTAGTTAAGAGTCTGGTTTGGGGGAGTTTTTTGTTCGTGTATTTTGTTTCTTAAATTCCACATAGGAGTTAAATCATATAGTATCATGCTTTAATGAACATCATGAACAAAAAGGTAACTTCTCAATCTCTACAAATGAGCTATGCTTCTAAATTTTACCACCTCTTTAAATATGGGCCAGAGGGAAAGGGGGAGAAATAAATATGGGTCCTATCAACTTCAATTGTGCTTGTATTAAAACTTTCAAATAAGTAATCAGTCTTTAAAATGTGTGGGTGTGACAGGGTACCTGGGTGTTTCAGTCAATTAAGTGTCTGATTCTTGATTTCTGCTCAGGTCATGCTCTCAGGATTATGAGATTGAGCCCCATGTTAGGCTCCATGCTGGATGTGGAGCCTGCTTAAGATCTCTCTCTCTCCCTCTGCACCTCCCCCTGCTCAGTCTTTCTCCCTCTCCCCCCACCACAACTAAGATGTACATATGTAAAGAAAGTGTGAAAGAGGATTGAGGTACTTCAATTATAACTTCAAATATAGAATAGAATTTGACCCCAAGAAAGTATACCAGCAAATAAAGTCATTATCTACTACAGATAAATATACAGAATTGACAGGGATAACTGTATGGTGGTATGGCATTGACTTTAAATTTGATTAATAAGAAAACAATGAAGTGAGATAAGGAGTAATATATGTTCTTTTCCTGGCTTGATTGACCCATACTCCACATAACCTCTCCCATCCTTGGTTTACTCCTCATAAGAACAAGTGTAACGAAGATTTCCAACTTCAAATGTCAGTCATTCTATATCCTGTGAGATACAAAAAAGAGGGACTTGGGACACGTGGATGGCTCAGTTGGTTAAGCTGCTGCCTTCAGCTCAGGTCATGATCCCAGTGTCCTGAGATCCAGCCCCACATGGGGCTCCCTGCTCAGCAGAGAGCCTGCTTCTCCCCCTGCTTGTTTCTCTCTCTGACAAATAAATAAATAAAATCTTAAAAAGAGAAAGAAAAGAAGGAAGGAAGGAAGGAAGGAAGAAAAAAAGAAAGAAAGAAAGAAGACACAATCTCTTTCAATGGTCTGGTAACAAAGAGAAACCTACCCCAAATTAAAAGTTTTCCAAAGACCAGTTCACCTTCTTCAACCCAGGCAATAGGATACCTGATTTGAGCAATACTTATCAAGGTTAACTTGGTTGGTTCTTTGGACTTAAGTGCAAATAATTAGTCATAATACCTGATCTCATTATTGGTCCTACCATGGCTTGCTTTTGAGTATTTGGTAATTTTTTTCCAGCTTTATTGAGGAGTAACTGACAAATATAACTGTATATATTCAAACTATACAACATGATGATTTTATATACATCTTATTGTATTATGAAACTATTACCTCAAGATAATTAACACATCCATCATCTCATACAGTTAACTCTGTGTGTGTGTATATGGGGAGAATACTTAAGATCTATTCTCTCAGAAAATTTCAAGTATACAATACCATATTATTTTTTTAAAGATTTTTAAAAAAGATTTTATTTATTTATTTGACAGACATAGATCACAAGTAGGCAGAGAGGCAGGCAGAGATAGAGGGGGAAGCAGGCTCCCCACGAGCAGAGAGCTGGAGGCGGAGCTCCATCCCAGGACCCTGAGATCATGACCTGAGCTGAAGGCAGAGGCTTTAACCCACTGAGCCACCCAGGTGCCCCTACAATACCGTATTATTAATAGTCACCATGCTGCGCATTAGATCCTTAGAACTTATTCTTCCTAAAAATGAAACTTTGTATCCTTTGGCCTATATCTCCCCAAGATCCCCTCACCTCCAGCCCCTAGCAATCACCATTCTCTTTATTTCTATGAAATCAACCTTTCTTTTTTAAAGATTCCCCATGTAAGAGAAACCATGCAATATTTATCTTTCTCTGACTTATTTAACTTAGCATAATTCCTTCCATATTCATCTGTATCATTGCAAATGGTAGGATTTCCACTGAGTATATATACCACATTTTCTTTATCCATTCATCTATCAATACTTAAGTCATTTCCATATCTCAGCCATTGTGAATAATACTGCAATGACCATGAGTGTACAGATGTATCTTTGAGATACTGATCTTGTTTCCTTTGGACATATATCTAGGAGTGGAATCGCTGGATCATACAGTAGTTCTATTTTTAATTTTTTGAGGACTCTCCATACTGTTTTCCATAGTGACTATACCAATTTACATTCTCACTAACAGTTCATTTTCTCCAAAAAGAGACCAACTGGTCTCTTTGGGAATGGCCATTCTAACAGGCTGAGGTGATTTGTCATTGTGGTTTTGATTTGCATTTCTCTGATGATTAGTGAGTACCTTTGCATACACCTATTGGCCATTTGTATATCTTCCTTGGAAAAAATGTCTGTTTAGGAATGGTAGAAATCATCTGCCTGCTATATAGCTAATGAGAGAGTTAACATCCAAAATAATAAGGAACTCATACAATTCAATTAAAAAATTCAATTTTAAAATAGGCAAAGGACCTGTATTTTGTTTCATTTTTTTAGTAATTTTTTAAATTTTTTCTTTAAATTACTGTTAGCATACAATGTAATATTAGTTCCAGGTGTGCAATATAGTGATTCAATACTTTCATACAGCACCTGGGGCTCATCACAGCAAATGCACTCCTTAATCCCTATCCCCTATTTTACCCATCACTCCACCCCCTTTCATTCTAGTAATCATCAGTTCTCTATAGTTAAGAATACTTTTCTTGGAGGAAATAAAACCATAAGAGATGCTGAACTCTAGGAAAAATACTGAGGTTGCTGGAGGAGAGGAGGGTATGAGGGTTGGAGTGGGTGGGTGATGGACATTGGGGAGGGTATGTGCTATGGTGAGAAAAAAAATTAAAAAGAAAAGAAAAGGCATTTGATGTAATGAGCACTGAGTGTTATATGCAACAGCTGAATCACTGAATTCTACCTCTGAAACTAATTTTTTAAAAAAGAATATGTTTCTAGTTTGCCTCTCTTTGTTTCTCTCTTTTTCCCCCTTTGCCCCTTTGCTTCTTAAATTCTACATATGAGTGAAATCATATGGTATTTATCTTTCTCTGCCTTATTTTGTTTAGGATAATGTTCTCTAGCTCTATCCAAGTCTTTGCAAATGGCAAGATTTCATTCTTTTTTAAATGGTTGAGCAATATACTATTATATATACATCTCCTTTATACATTCATCAGTCCATGGACTCTTGGGCTGTTTCCAAATACACCTTTAATAATATCTCACTTCTAGGGGTGCCTGGGTGGTTCAGTGGGTTAAAGCCTCTGCCTTCGGCTCAGGTCATGATCTCAGAGTCCTGGAATTGATCCCCGCAGGGGGCTCTCTGCTCGGTGGGGAGCCTACTTGTTCCTCTCTCTCCGCCTGCTTCTCTGCCTGCTTGAGATCTCTGTCAAATAAATAAATAAAATCTTTTAAAAAAATAATATCTCACTTCTAAACATATGAGCCTTTATTTCATTCTACTGCTTCCCCCCATCAGAGATAAGCATCATTCTTAATCATCTGTTTTTGTCATTTGCTTTCCTTTTTGCAGTATTGTTATATCTATGTGAATTATTTTGAAGTTTTTTTATTGTAGTTTTTATTTTATAAAATTATTAGATGTTGGATAAAATGTAAGTATTTGTATTTCAAATCCTATGTATCAAGTTGCTGAGATTCATCCATATTGTTGCATGTCTCTGTACTTCATTGCTTTGATGTTGTATAAAATTCAATTGTGTGGGGATGCCTGGGTGGCTCAGTTGGTTAAGCGGCTGCCTTCAGCTCAGGTCATGATCCCAGCGTCCTGGGATGGAGTCCCACATCGGGCTCCTTGCTCAGCAGGGAGCCTGCTTCTCCTTCTGCCTCTGCCTGCCACTCTGTCTGCCTGTGCTCGCTCCTGCGCTCTCTGTGTCTGACAAATAAATAAATAAAATCTTTAAAAAAAATTCAATTGTGTGAATATAATACCACTGACTCATACACACTCCCTCAAGTGAGCATTTGGACCATTTCCAGGTATTTGCCATTATGAACAGTGTTGCTGTGAACATTGTTTTACATTATCTTTTTGCTCTTATTCTATAAAATTGTCCTCCTTATTGTCAGCGCTTTGCTGTTTCACAAAAATTTTAGAATTATCTTAAGTTCTGTGGAGGCAAAAAAATTGGCTGTAATTTTCATTAGAAATTATAGAACAAGTTAGGAGAAATGACCCTATAATATTAAGAATTCCTATGTGCCCTTCAATGGATAAAGAAGATGTGGTACATATATACAATGGAATATAATTTACCCATCAGAAAGGATGAATACCCACCATTTGCATCAATGTATATGGAACTGGAGGGGATTGTGCTAAGTGAAATAAGTCAAGGAGAGAAAGACAATTATCATATGGTTTCATTCATATGTGGAACATAAGGAATAGCATGGAGGACCATAGGAGAAGGGAAGGAAAGATGAAGGGGGAGAAGTCAGAGAGGGAGACAAACTATGAGAGACTATGGACTCTGGGAAACAATCTGAGGGTTTCAGAGGGGAAAGGGGTAGGGAAATGGGGAAACACTACATCAAAAACTAATGTTTACTATACAGTGGCTAACTGAACATAAAAAAAAAAATCCCCATCCATGAATGTTGTATGTCTCTCCTAAATAAATATGTCATTATTCTTTACTATCTCTTTAATAAGTTTTATATTTTTATCATTATAATTCTTACATATATTTTGTTAGATTTGTTTCCAGGCCCTCTGTACTCTTTAATACAAATATAAATGGTTTCTTCTTTTTTATCAGGTTTTGTATAATTGTTTTATTTAGATGCAATTAGCCAACATTTAGTACATTATAAGTTTCAGATACAGTGTTCAATAATTCATCAGTTGTGTATAAAACCCAGTGCTCATCACGTCACATGCCCTCCTTAATGCCCATCCCCAATTCCCCCACCCACTTCCCTTGCAGCAACCCTCAATTTGCTTCCCATCGTTAAGAGTTTCTCTCATGGTTGAAAGACAATTATCATATGGTTTCATTTACAGGTGGAATGTATCTTACAATTTTTTAAAATCTAAATTCATGCCCATTATAATGACAGTTTTTAATACAAAGCCTGCCTGAACTATAATCAGCAAGGGAAAGTTCTTAATTTTCAGTATTGGGTAAGATTTGAAACTGAAACTTTCTCAGAAGTTGGATTTCACCTTAATGATTTTTGGCTCTAATATTGGGCCTGTCATTATTGGCCTTGTGGAAGTCCTTACCTTCTCTGAATATTACCTTACCTTACCTGAGCTGATAGCTTACCTCAAAACGGTTGCCATTGATACGTTCCCTTTCTACACACATGTTATTTCCCCACTGAGAGTGGAATCTATTCCTCCTCCACCACCATCACCACCCCCCTTGAATTTGGACTGGCCTATTATTTCTTCGACAAATAGAAATGGTGAAATTAATATCATGTTAATTTCTAAAGACAGGTCATTAGACGTCTTGCAGATTCTGTCCGGGTCTCTTGGAATGCTCACTGTGGGGAGAGTCTGCCACCATGCTTGTAAGGAAGCACAATCTTGTCATGTGGAGAGGCCAGGTTGAAAGAGAGAGACCCAATTAACCCCAGTGCCTCACACCATCACATCTCAGTTAGGAGATAAGAAAACTTTCCCAATGGGTGCAGCAATAAGAATTCAACTTTATGAGAGTCCTCAAATAAGAACTACTCAGCTGAACCTAGTCAACATACAAAAATACAAGAGATAATAATAACATATTGTTTGAAATTGGATGGCTTGTGTACCAATCAGAAACAACAAGGAAGAGATAATTGAAACCAATATTTTTCAGACTGTGATTGATAGAACTGTAGAATTCCCAGGAAAACCCCTGCTGGGAAATAGATTGGCTTACAGGCTCTATGCTTTGCTCATTACCCCCTTCAACCAGGAAAACTCCAACCTTACCTCTTATAATTGCAGCCCTACAAGGAATTTCTTTGAAAAGGAAGAGGGTGGGGGAAGGAAAGGAAGAGGAAAAGAGGAAAGAAGAGGAGGAAGAAGATAAAAAAGGGAGTTCTAGTGTTGTTTATCTTATAAGCCCAGACCAGATGATCTCTAAGTTTCCTTCTATCATTAGCTTTCTATGATGAAATCCATAGATATTTTAAAAAATTAAGACAATTTCAAATGAGAAATGGTAGTGATAATTAGGAATGTTTAATCCAAAGGGAGAAATACAACAAGATACTATAACAAGGGCTAGAGTTGTCTAATAATGAGGCAAACTATATTGTAAGGAAGGGAGCTTACTTCCCATCCACTCCCCCCCCCTTACTCCTTGCTTACCATCTTCCTACACTGAACATGATTTTGATCTAAATCATATTTTTTACATTTAATTCAAGACCCGCTTTTAAATTTTTGCCAGTACTGTTATTTATTCAATATTTCCTTTACATTAGACTACTTTTTCATATAAGTAAATTTGGAGTTGATTTTTCCCCTAATACACTCCAAAATATATTCTCAATTTTTAAAATGTTATTCAACTGTAGACTAACTAAAATTACCACATTTGTCAAAACACTGGACTAGATGACCCTTCCAACTCTGTGGTCAAATAATCTTTAAAATATTTTAGCTTATTCAAAATCTCATTCACTCCAAAAGCCTGGGTCATCTCTCTTCACTTCTCTTAAGGTCTAGCAGATGTCTTCTTCTTCCCTTAAGTTTTCTCTTATTCTCTATATTGACAAATTCCTATGAATGAAACACTCAGATTCCTTAATAAAAAATAATAACATTTATTGGACAGTAAGTATATGCCAGGCCCCATAAAAGTGCTTTACATAAAGCATAGATACTATTTTTTAAGCAAAATATAAGGAAACATTTATATTAGCCTAGCTTCATGGGTTTCTTTAGTTCCCATGCCTTTTAGCTCTTGATCATATAATTACAAGGAATGATGTTTCATTACTTAATGCTCTAAGTGAGATGCCTGTGAAGATTCCTGTTTTGGAAAAATGTCAACTGTGTCTTGCCAAAAGCCAGTCAAGTGGCAGCCTCATAACAAGAAAAGGAAAAACTTTCCAGTTTAGCCTTTCCAGATTGAAATTAATTGTGAGAATTCAACTCTTTCTAAGTCTCTGGACACTCCTGCCTCCCCCCACCCCCCCGAGAGTTAGTTATAAATGATTTTGCACTTTCTGTGTTGAGTAATGTGGTAAAAAATTCATAGCATGGAGGGAGAGGAGAACACTGAAATATGGCTTAACCTTACTACTCCAGGTTCCAGGGACCATTTCAGTGATACTGGGCTGGCCCACTTCAAAAATTATTGATATTCTATGTATCCACCATTTCTTAGCCTTAACCACCCACCTGGCTTAACTTTGTTATTTTCACATGCTTATACCACTGAGAGACTTAAAATTACCTTTAAAGAACATCTTCTCAGCCAAATAGGCCTAAAATCTTACCTGCCTCTCTCTCTCTCAAGCATTGCCTTTACATATCCCAGCTAATAAGACATTCATTTTGCATTCATTAATTCAACACACATTTATCAGATCTTATTGTATACCATACATTGTATGAGACTGTGTGGGGGATATGTCAGTGAATAAAATACTCTAACTTCAGTAAGCTAAAATATATGGAACCAAACAATTAAAATAGAAGATAGATCCGTCCCCCTACCATGTCCAATCACTGAAATAATAGTATTGTGAAGACACAAAATTGTATTCTACATATTATATTCCAAGTGACTAAAAATGTGTCTGGCTCATGATAACAGTTAATAAAATATTTTTTAGGGGCACCTGAGTGGCTCAGTGGGTTAAGCCTCTGCCTTCAGCTCAGGTCATGATCTCAGGGTCCTGGGATCGAGCCCTACATCGGGCTCTCTGCTCAGCAGGGACCCTGCTTCCCCCTCTCTTTCTGCCTGCCTCTCTGTCTACTTGTGATATCTCTCTCTCTCTCTCTCTGTGTCAAATAAATAAGAAAAATTTTAAAATAAAATAAAATATTTTTTAAATAAATAGAGAGATGTGGTGAAAATTCAGGGAAAAGAGAAGTTATTTTGGCTGGGGATATCAGAGAAGATTTCTGAGAAGTGGCAATTGAACTAGACCTTCTGAGATAGAAAATAAATTTTAAAAAGATAGAAAATAAAATTTATGAAGTGACTAAATCTGAGGGATTCAGATGGGAGGGGGTGGGGGATGGGTTAGCCTGGTGATGGGTATTAAGGAGGGCATATGTTGTAATGAGCACGGGTGTTATACCCAAATAATCAATCATGACACTATATCAAAAACTAAAAAGAAAAAGTCATATAAATTTATCTTGAAGTAACTAGACACACAAAAGTGTTTTTAATGTTTAAATTATTCATAAATATAACTACCAGGAAGTCTAGATGGATATGGCAGGAAAAGGATTCAGTGACATTCTCTCTCTCAATACCTAATACATGTCTCCCCAAATCTTTATTTTAAAATATATTTTATTTTCAAATTTTTATTGTAAAAATCAATTAAAATGTAAAAGATACCAGTAGCATCCAGGCCTGTGAGGTGGTAGAGAAGAGAAAAAATTCTAATCCCCCATCCCATGACACCTAAGTCCAAGCCCAGAGGAGTTAACAAACACCATCCCAAAAATTCTCATGAATATCTCCAATTTGAAGAGCAGTAAATTGGAGAAGAATATTCTCATTTTCTTCCTTCATATTTAAATGGTCTTGAGGGAATTAGTATAAAGGACTGATGGAAAGTGAGGGTGAGTTAGCTTCCTTTTCCAGAAAAAAAAAAAAATTCAACTTTCCATGAAGAAATGGGGAAACAATTCCAGTTTCAAGAGTATATTCTAAGACTTTATTTGTCAGAGAGAGAGTTCTAACTGGGGACCTGCAGGAAGAGAGAGAAGCAGGCTCCCCACTGAGCAAGAAGCCTGATGTGGGACTTTATCCCAGGACCCTGGAATATACAACCTGAGCGGAAGGCAAACACTCAACTGAGAGCCACCAAGTTTACTAAGAGTATATTCTGCTATCTCTACCCTGCCATGAAATTAAGAAACACTACCACAAATGAGATGAACAAAATCTCAGAAAAGAGATTAGGATCTAGTTTCATTTTCTGGTGATCGGTAGCCATTATATGAACATATTATGTATATCAAGCAAATATTGGCTTTATCTGATGTTATGGTAATTTCTTATTTTGTACTTCATTCTTTAAGTATCCTATTTTTATCTATTTGCAACATAAAATCTAAGTATGAGCAACTCCCCTAGCCCCAGCTTTCAATCTTCTGTCACACCTAAGCCAATTCAATTTAGAAATATTGGTTCTACCACTATTCAAATAAGACAAATAGATTACAAGAAGTCATGGAAAATTCACTCATATTCTATCAAACAACCAGAAGACTAACTGGAACTTCTCACACTTCTTACACTAAGTGTAAGCAAAATTTAAAAATTAAAATAGAGTATGGCAAGTATGCAAACATGCTCTAGTAAAATATCAAAAGAATGGAAGGTGGAATGCAAAACAGAGTTGAAGAACCCCATCTGGAAGAAAAGATGCTCTATGAAAAAAGGGAAAATTCCCCCACAGTTCCCCTGCTACTTAAAATTTTAATAAGAATAAAACAAAAGTTCAGATGTCAAATGATAAAAGAACAAATTAAGAGCCAAGATGTCATTATTAGAAAACTAAGTAAACTACATACAAAAGAAATCAGATAGACACAGCTGTGAAATGAATTATTGATATGAAACAGGCTTAATATAATTGTAGTGAAAGAATAAAGAATGAAATCAAAACAAGTACAAGATAATCAATAGGGAGGACAAAGATGACCTAATTTAAAGATAATTGGTACACCTACAAAAATAGTCATCTATAAAAACACAGTAAAAACAGGAACTACCCTTAAAATAAATAACTAGGGGTGCCTGGGTGGCTCAGTTAAAGCCTCTGCCTTCAGCTCAGGTCACGATCCCAGGTCCTGGGATCAAGCGCAGCATCAAGCTCTCTGCTCAGCAGAGAGACTGCTTCCTCCTCTCTCTTTCTGCCTGCCTCTCTACCTACTTGTGATCTCTGGCTGTCAAATAAATAAATAAAATCTTTTTTAAAAAACCCTTAAAATGAAGAGCTATATCTATATAATTGAAAAGTACACCATACTAAAATAAAAATTGATCCACAAGTATCAAAACCCAGGTATTAATGTATATGTGTGTATGCATATATGTAAATTATATAATATATAACAGATTGTGTAATACATAAATTTCTATATTTTTTCTTGTATAAGGCAAATAGTCAAGGTGGTCTAATAGTGCTCCTCAGCAACATCCATTGGCAGAAGGTAACAAAAGGATATGTACAAAGTTCTAAGAGAAACAAAATGTGACCAAAGAATACAACATCCTATCAAATCATCCTTCCTGCATAGAGACATTTTCTTTAACAAGAAAGAATTCCGAGAGTTCAAAACCTAAATGTTCTTCTTGGAAAAAATTAGTGCAAAAATTAAATACAACCAATGAAGATATAAATAGAGAATCTGAACCCAGTAAGACTAACGTACCACCCAAAGTCAGAAGATACACAGAGTTCTGGGAGAAGTGAATTTAATACAAACTTATTGATTTACTGACTTCACTCAGGTGAAGATCAGATGAGCAATCTTAGATATAATCATTTGACTTATCCTTTGTAACTGTCAAGATATCATTTGACCCTAGTGAATACCTGTCTCCATTCTGCTATCAAAATTTTATTTCCTCAAAAATGCAACTAGCCATACAGAATCAATTCCTGTGTAAAGCTCTAATTCTTTAAACTCCCATGATGTTGCTTACCCTGATTCATTTCTGTCTAAAAGGCTCTTATCTATATTTCCATTCATTTCCTCTTTACTACCACTATAGACAATTCAGTAATATATTTCAAGAACTTGAAATATCTTCATATATTTTTACACAATAAATTTTCTTCCAGGAATTTGTATTAAAAAATAAAGATACAGGCAAATATATATGCCTAATATAGTATCTACAACACCAAAATTTTATAAGCAACATATGTGCCTCCAAATAAAGAAACTAAATTACTGTATATAAAAGGAATATTTATATTTTTAAAATCACAATAGTAGAATATGAGTACAATAGAATAATACATGGAAAAATGAGTGTACAAAGAATGAGGGTACATACATATGGTAAGATTCTGAATACATAAATATATGTACATGAATACAAATGATAATGGTAGAAATACTCAAATTTTCTCTGGGTTGTAGTTTAAAAATAATTTTATTATTTTTACTAAAACAGTAATTATGATGATGAAAAATCTGAGGTATATCATAAACATGGATTAAAAAAAAATAGTCACCTAAACTCCACTATTCCAATATACTACCATTAACATTAGATGAACATAATTCCAGATATTTTGTGCATATAAGACTTTGTGTATGGTTACAAAATATATGTAACGAAAGTGATTACAATATAGATCTACCTTTAAAATTAAATGTAATAAGTATATTTATACTTGAATTTAACAGGAAAATATACGCAATTAGAAATATTAAAATATAGAAAAGGGGTTTTTTACTCTAAGAAATAGTATCTCTTAAAAGGGAAAGTATGAAAGATCTTTAAGAAGCTACAGACAGGACACCTGGGTGACTCAGCCAATTAAACATTTTACTCTTCATTTCAGCTCAAGTCAGGATTTCAGGGTTGTAAGATCAAGCCCTGCCTCAAGGTCCACTTGCGGAGCCTGCTTAAGATTCTCTCCCTCCCTCTCCACCCTAATCTCCACTCAAGAGCTCCTTTGCTCTCTAAAAAAAGAAGCAGAAGCAGAAGAAGAAGAAGAAGAAGAAGCTACAGTCTTGTTTTCCTACCATGTTTAATATCTGACAGTGTCATCTGGGTTTCTATGATTAAAAAGTTAAAATTCAGGGGATGGAGGCAAGATGGCAGAGGAGTAGCAGACTGAAATGACATCAGATCCCAGGAGTTCAACTAGATAGGTATCAAACCATTACAAACACCTACAAACTCAACAGGAGATAGAAGAGAAGAGGAGCAGCAATTCTAGGAACAGAAAATCAATGATTTTCTGAAAGGTAGGACCTGCCAAGAAATGAATCTGAAGCTACAGGAAGATAGACTGTGGGAGGAGGTGCTAGCTCCCAGCAAGTGGTGGAGCAGTGGAGCACAAAATCCGAACTTTTAGAAGTCTGCTCCACGGAGGGACATCACTCTAGAGGCTAAGAGGGGGTGGAGCCCTATTGGGGACAGTGTGGTCTCAGGTCTTGTGGGGTCACAGAAGGATCGGGGGTGTCTAAGTGTGACAGAGCTGCCAGGTATCAGAGCAGGGAAACCGAGTACAGAGACAGAGCTGAGAAGTGAGCTTTCAGATCAGGGTTACCTTAAACTGTGATCCAAGGCACAGTTGGACCACTGCTCCTCAAGCAGGGACTCCACAAGTGGCAGATCTGGGGACACTCACCTTCCTCCTCCAGGAGAAGTGGCATGGGAGCATGCTGCAGGAATCTGCTGGGTTTGGAGACTCCAAATGGGGCCATGCGCCAGAGATATAAATGATTGGTCACAAGACAGGTGAGCACAGAGTGAAGCTGGAACCAGGGAGATGGGAGGGAATGATGGCTTTTCTCTGAGGACACAATGAGGAGTGGGGCCCTGAGCTCGCAGCTCCTATGGGCCAGAAACTGGGAGGCTACCATTTTCATTCCTATCCTCTAAAGTGGTATGGAAAGTGTTTAGGGAACAAAAGCTCTGAGAATGAATCCAAGAAGATTTCTTAGCCCAGTCCCTGGCAAGGGCAGTGCATTTCTGCTTCAGGCAAAGACATCTGAGACTCCCTGCAACAGGCCCCTCCCCCAGAAGATTAGCAAGAACATCCAGCTCACTGATCAAGGAGAAGAGTGGAACTCCAGAGCTAAGGGAAAGCAATACATAGAATTCATGGCTTTTTCCCCATGATCCTTAAGTCTTGCAAATGTAATTTTTTTTAATTTTATTTTTGTTCTTATTCTATTTTTTCCTCTTTTAAGTTTTTTTAGCTAGTTTGTCTAAGCAATACCTTCCTAAAATTTCTTTTAAACCTTCATTGTTATAGTCATATTTTATCCCTTCATTGTATTTAACCTTATTTTTGTATACATATAGGGTTTTTTATCAAAAAAATTTTGGGATACAATTTCTTCTTATAGATGAAAATATACCCTAATCTAACACACGGCTTTGTTCTAGTCTCCATCCTGAGCACATTCCCTCTTATTTTTTTCTTTTTTCCAACCAACTTATCTTATCAATTCCCTTAGAATTTTTTTTTAATTTTCATTTTTACAGTCATATTCCATCCCTTCATCATTTTACTCCTGTTTTTGTAAATATATACATTTCTTTTTTCCCCCTTTCATCTCCCCCTGGTTTGGGATCTTTTCAGATTTCATTAGCAAACATGTTTCTGGGGTCTTTGTCACCTTTTTAGTATTTTGTTCTCTCATTCATATATTCTTTTTTTTTCTCATTCATATATTCTTATCTGGGTAAAAAGACAAGGCAGAAAAACTCACCACAAAAAAAGAACAAGAGGTGGTACCGATGGCTAGGGACCTAATCAATATGGACATTGGGAATATGTCAGAACTAGAGTTCAGAAGAATGATTCTCAAGGTGTAAGAGAAACCATTTCTGGAGAAATAAAAGAACTAAAATCTAACCAAGTTGAAATGAAAAAAAAAAAAGGTATTCATGAGGTGCAATAAAAAATGGAGGCTCTTAATGCTAGGATACATGAGACAAAAGACAGAATTAGTGATATAGAAGACCAAATGATGGAGAATAAAGAAGCTGAGCAAAAGAGAGACAAGCAACTACGGGACCATGAAGAGAGAATCCCAGAGATTAGTAATACCATAAGATGAAACAATATTAAAATAATTGGGACCCCAGAAGAAGAAAAAAGAGAGGGGGTTAGAAAGTATATTGGAGTGAATTATAGTAGAGAATTTCCCCAATTTAGCAAAGGGAACAAGCATCAAAATCCAGGAGGCACAGAGAATCCCCCTCAAAATCAATAAAAATAGGTCCACACCCCATCATTTAATAGTAAAACTTACAAGGCTTAGTGACAAAGAGAAAATCCACAAAGCAGCTCTGGACAAGAAATCTGTAACATACAATGGTAGAAATATTAGATTGGCAGAAGACCTATCCACAGAGACCTGGCAGGCCAGAAAGGACTGGCATGATATATTCAGAGCACTAAATGAGAAAAATATGCAGCCAGGAATACTATATACAGTTAGGCTGTTGTTGAAAATAGGAGAGCTAAAAAGTATCCAGGACAAACAAAAATTAAAAGAATTTGCGAACACCAAACCAGCCCTACAGTAAATATTGAAAGGGGTCCTCTAAGTAAAGAGAGAGCCTAAAAGTAGTACATCAGAAAGGAACAGAGACAATAAACAGTAAGTCACCTTACAGGCAATATAATGGTGCTAAATTCACAACTTTCAATGGTTATCCTGAATGTAAATGGGCTAAATGCCCTAATAAAAAGACACAGGGTATCAGAATAGATGGGGGAAAAAAAGACTTATTAATATACGTTCTACAAGAAACTCATTTTAGACCCAAAGACACCTCCAGATTTAAAGTGAGGGAGTGGAAAACAATGTACCATGCCAAAGGACATCAAAAGAAAGCTGGGGTGGCAATCCTTATATAAGACATATCATACTTAAAGGGTCTGTCCAACAAGAAGATCCAACAATTTAAATATGAATTCCTCTAACATGGGAGCAACCAATAATATAAACCAAGTAATAAGAATATCAAAGAAACACATCAACAATAATACAATAATAGGAGGGGACATAAACACCACCCCCACATTAAAATGGACAGATCACCTAAGCAAAAGATAAATGAGGAAACAAAGGCTTTAAATGACACACTGAATGAGATGGACATTACAGATATATTTAGAACAATCTCCCAAAGCAACAGAATACACATTCTTCTCTGGTACACATGGAACGTTCTCCAGAATAGATCACATCCTGGGTCACAAATCAGATCTCAACTGGTACCAAAAGACTGGGATCATTCCCTGCATATTTTCAGACCACAATGCTCTAAAGCTAGAACTCAATCACAAGAGGAAAGGTGGAAAGAACTCAAATACATGGAGGCTAAAGAGCATCCTACTAAAGAATGAACAGGTCAACCAGGAAAATAAGAAGAATTGAAAAAATTCATGGAAACAAATGAAAATGAAAACACAATCGTCCAAAATCTTTGGGACACAGCAAAGGTGGTCCTGAGGAGAGGAAGGTATATAGCAATAAAAGCCTTTCTCAAGAAACAAGAAAGGCCCCAAAGTACACAACCTAACCCTACACTGAAAGGAGCTGGAGAAACAACAGCACAGAAAGCCTAAACCAAAGAGGAGAAGAGAAATAATAAAGATCAAAGCAGAAATCAATGAAATAGAAACCAAAAAAA